>OX637461.1:66426001-66720456 GCA_951799995.1 Trifolium subterraneum
CGGAATATTTGATACATTGGAGCGCATGTTTAAACTTTATTCTCCATTTCCAACTCGATTTATTTTACAAGATTTTCTAAGATTTGAAATGAGCTAATTGACTTCTAAGATATCAAAGTATTTAACACATTTTAAGCAAAGATTAAAAGAGAAATAATAACAATATAATCTAACACGATATTTTTAACATGCTCTCCATCAAATAGGATAAGAAATAAAATTTCAGAATCCTTAAAAAACTCACTAAAATGTGAAAATATCTTCTATAAAATTCACTTTAGACTCCGATGATGTGGTGAACCAATATTTTGTTGGATTATGAGGGGGAGTTTCATTGGATCAGATTTCCTAAGAGCAATCACACAAATGAGAATAGATACAACATCCTTACCGAAAACCTTAAAGCTTTGAATTTTTAGAGACCTCTCAATTATATATTGTTCAACCTCAACCTTTTCATCCAATATTAAACTTTGACTTACACTTAATATATCTCAATACATTTAAATTTTGATAAAAAAAAAGTACTTGATTTAATGTCTTCCATGTCTTAAATAGGAGTATCACATTGGAGATCCTATGATAAACAAAACATAAAATCTAATAACCACAGAATGACATATAGATGATATAATACAGTTGGTTACTAAGTACCCTGTTTCCACAATACCAAAATTATACACACATACATACTACATACATAGAGTAGATTAATATTAGTAAACATTGGATCTTTAAAAAGGAGCATTAGAATTTAATGAGACCCCAAATCCAAGTAGAAATCACATGGATAGCACGTTGCTTACCACCCACGTCTTAGAAGGATGTTCAAAGTGCCTTGGTGCAAGGGTCAGATCCAGAAAATTTGTATGGAGTGTGCAAAATAATGGTATATCTATACTATTTCTTTTTCATAAAAGTAAATATGCAAAGTAATACCAACCCTGAATTGATACAAATAATAACAATTTTAGATCCTTTAAATAAGTGGTTAATGGTTCAATTTCTGACTCCTGCATGTGAAAACAATTTAGTTGGAAGGAGAAAATTCACTTTGTGTGTCGCTCATGTTGTCCAATGAAAATTAGTCATCGCTAACGTCAATGAAAATTTCGTACATATATTACGGTAAAAAAGAAGACTCAAAGTGATATTTGAGATAAAATACGAACACATAAATGTTCCATAAATATTACTAGTTATGGACATTTCTTTTAACCGAAATTTAAATATTAGTTTGTCATGTTGTGGAAAATTGCCCCATTTCATTTCATTTAACGTAGATTGGTCTTTGCTTGGTGCATGTGAACAGCTCCATGCCTCACTCTTCTGTCACACGGTGCCGTAATGCATGGATTATATTATTGTAGATTTTAAAATCAATAACAAGTCGAATTTTAAACCCATTATTACTCTACCAGTTTTCTTAATTTTTATACCATTCTAATGTGTGGTCGGTTATTGCCACTAGGACAGTGTGTACTTCTATATAAGCAGCAAGATGCAACAAGTTTCTAGCCAGTGTTATACCTACAAAACAAGCTTAGTATTATACAAAGAGCAAGAGTTGTTTTGCACTGATATATGGGGAAACTTATGTATATGGTTTTTCCACTGATAATAGCTTTTGCAGTGTTGAGCTTTGATCATGGAGTGGCAGCAGCGCCAGCTCCACAGCCAAAGTTGCAGTGGCATTACTATAACAATACATGCCACAACGCAGAGGTGTATGTCCGGCACCAAGTGAAGCTGTTATGGGATCAAGACAAAAGCATTACTGCTAAGTTACTACGCTTGGTTTACACCGACTGTTTTGTCACTGTATGTCCTCACCTTTTTTTCCTTTTATACTTTGGTACTAGTTAGTCTTTTCTTTTCGCCTTTTTTCAATTTTTTAAGCTAAGAAACAGACATTCTTTGAGGTCAATGGCTGATAGGAACTTTCAGGCAGTAGTAAAAAATAAAGGATAGGTTACAAAAACAGCAGACACTTGAAGCTAAAGAATATACAAGTTGCACTAAGAAATATAAAGTCAAAACTCTACCTTTACTGTTCAATCTAGATTCAGTTGTTTCATTCTTAGTATTTAGAATTCACGAGGTTTAAAGAATTTACCTTTCAAAACACTACAAATGCATAAGTGTGTTTTTTTTATTTCTTTTTCCTAAATCTTAATCAATGTTTTGCTGCTGAATAGGGCTGTGATGCATCCATACTGCTTGACGAAGGACCAAATCCCGAAAAAAAGGCACCACAAAACCGGGGGCTTGGAGGATTTGCACTAATTGACAATATCAAAACTGTTCTGGAATCACGATGCCCTGGAATTGTTTCCTGCGCTGATATACTCCATCTTGCCGCCAGAGATGCTGCTAAAATGGTATTCTTTCAACCAGTCAACTTACGAATTGTTACAATTCCTTTCAGTAGCCTCTCCGCTAGAAAATCTCCTTTCAAGGTAACGTAAAAGTTATAAAACAGTAACCCATTTGAGAATTAATGTCTACAGGCAGGTGCACCCGGTTATCCAGTTTTCACAGGAAGAAAGGATGGCATGAAATCAGATGCTGCATCAGTAGACTTGCCATCACCATCCATCTCATGGCAGGAATCTCTAGCATACTTCAAATCAAGGGGCTTGAATGTACTAGATATGTCAACACTCTTGGGTAAGGCAACATTACAATCCAGTAGTAGAAATTACATGCTAATAATATGTTCTAAATGAGTGTCTGTTTCATATTCAACACAGGAGCACACACACTGGGTCAAACACATTGTAGCTTCATTCTTGATAGGCTGTATAATTACAACGGCACTGGAAACTCAGACCCAAGCCTGGGTGCTACTTTTCGAGACAAATTGAGAGGACTTTGTCCTCCGAAAACCAAGAAAGGACAACATGACCCACTGGTATACCTAAACCCAGAATCTGGATCAGATTACATCTTCAGAGAATCATACTACAAAAGGATCCTGCGCAATGAAGCTGTCCTAGGAATAGATCAACAATTGCTATATGGCGATGACACTAAAGAGATCACCGACGAATTTGCTGCTGGATTTGAAGATTTTAGGAGAGAATTTGCTCATTCAATGTTCAAAATGGGAAATATCAAATTTTTAACAGGAAATCAAGGAGAGATACGCCGGAATTGTCGATTCACAAATAAGGGAAACCCAAATTAGCAGCATGAGAAATTTAATGTTTTTGTGTGGATTCAGATATGCCCAGTTTAAATATACTATTTTCTGTGTTCTGAAGGTAAAGAATAGTACGTGAATAAGTGACAAGAATTGTACCCTCTTTTGTCCTTTGTAAGATCCAACAATTTAAGAAGTTACAAAAAATATTGTTGTAGTATGTATAAACCATTCTATTATATTATATATCCTTTCTTCTGCCAACTCAAATCCATCACAAAGATTAACTCTATGTTACTGTATAGGCATATACTACACCAATTCGCTCCCCTGTATCTACCCTCCATTTCTTGTATGCATGTGCTTTTTCCAAACTCCAAATGTTCTAAGTAGTAATAGCTTATGTATGATGTTGTCCAGAAATATGAGCTGAACAAAAATTGAAAGAACATTATCTGTATAACCGGTCCAAGTATCCAAGACTGCCAATTTGTCAGACATGGGAGCAACAAGTGATGAAAAATCCCCCTGTGAATCTTGTAACTGGCTTCAAGAGGAAGAAAAAACAATAAAACATAAGCAATGTAAAAATCAAATTCTACAAACGGAAACAAATCTTTAACATGATCTTTTGGGAAACATCCATCGCAGAATTAACAACCTCCATGGTTAAACAATAAAGATAAACCGGAAATGTCAAAAAAGATGAAATGTTGCTTTCATATCTAATTTAATCAATTTCCAACAAGATTTCTAATCAATTACAATATGTACCATTCAATAAACAATCCAATATCAAATTTCTAGAGAAAGATTCCAGTATTCAATAAATTAAAATCACAGCTGAAATATCATGTTAAAGATAAAACATAGCAATGTAAAGATGAAATACTACAAAAGGGAACAAATCTTTAACATAATCTACAGGATAAATCTCCTACATTAGACAATAAAGATAAACTGGAAATTTCACTAAAGACATGTTGCCTTTCAAATATGAATTACTCAATTTCCAACAAGACTTTTAATTAATTGCAACATTTGGCCATTCAATAACCAATCCAAAAATCAAATTTCTAGAGAAAACTTCAGCATTCAATAAGTTAAAATCACTACTGAAATATCATCGGTGATGCTGCTACAGCTAGTGAATTGTCAAACGGATATTGCGCAGTGCTAATCAACCACAGACGCAAATTTCATTTACAAAAACAATCTAATGCAATTAACTGTGTGAAATAAGACACCGTATTACAATAAGAGAAAATAGACAAATCCCTTGAAAGGTATGCCCTTTGTCTCATTATAATTTATGTTTTTTTAGGTCACACACACTTCTTATGAAAATGATTAGCTATGTTGAATTTTTTAGTTAAAAATTGTAAAATACCCGCATTAATTAAGTGGTTGAACATAGTGGTAGTAGTAATATAATAGTTAAGTTGACTATTTAATTAAATAAGAATATTGCTGTAAAGTGGTAATTAATTTGAGACAAAAATATTCCAAACGAGACACTTATAATGAGACAGAACGAGTATGAAACAGGTATAATAAAGTCCCAGAATCCCTTCAACAGGGATTGGAGTGTTCATTCCATTAGCCACATCCAGCATTGGCGAAGCAGGTTTAGAGGGCTGCACAATTTTCATTGTGGGGAAGAAGCTACATTATTAAGTTATTTAATTGCGTCAGGGTTGAGTTTCAAACAAATAGAAGCAACAACATATGTGTTTCCTTCTATCACAAATGTGCCTATTAACTTCTTTGTTTACTCCTTGTAGCTTTGCCCAAAGCTTTCGGTACAAGAACCTTGTAAAATACACTTTTTCTATTAATAATCCTAGCATCAAATTTCCAAAAATCAGGAACTGAATTGTGAGCGCAGCACCATACTTGGAAAAGCCTTGGAAAAGACCATCTAGGAATGTAAAAGCATCCAAAGTTAAGTGACCAGACAAAATGTAAAGCAGAACAAAGTGATATTACCTCATAAAAAAGAGTAATGGTGACTATGAAGGTACAACAGCTGGATGAAACTCCAAAAGCAAAAACACTTTAAGCTACAAAGTCTCCCATCCAAAGTGGACAAGTAATAAAAAAATTAACACCATGATCCAATTTGGAAAACCATAGCCTTATAAGTATTCCTCAGTGCCTTTCGGTGCTTTTTCCTCAAGAACATATAATAATGATATTGCCCTAGTCTCTTTTCTCTGCAGCACGGTTATTTTTCTTGGTTACCTGTCACAGGATTAGACTTCAATTTAATCAGGGAAATCTTAGAAATATAGATAAAAGTTGTATATTTGGAGGGAAGATCGTTCTAAATGCATTGTCACATTAGAATAAATAACAGCAGAGAGCAACTGATTTGAATCTAAGTTTTATCTCGCATGAATATAAAAACATTAGAGTTAAACAATGCAAGCGTTGCAGTTCATCGGAATCAGATGAAGTTGTTTGATCATTAAAAGATTAAAACAAGGATATTGAACATTGCTAAACAAAACGGCAAAAAGTTAGTAAAAGAAATGATTACCCTCTTTTATGAGTAGCAAATAGAGAAAATTAACTAATTTAAGAATTACCTTGTTAAAATATTTCTTTCGGAGTTTGATTGCTGTTCTTATGCATCTTTTTACATTGATCTCCAACATATTGTCGTTGAAAATCTGTAATATATAATTTTGAAATATTAAGTTACAATATCCCTTAGCTAATTTCCTTTCCTTCTCTGTCTAGTGAATTAAAGAACCCCGCATGGAAGAATTTTTTTTGAAAAAACAAAGTTGCAAACACGTCTGATAAGTATATGTGGACATCATTAAGTATATGTATTAGTTTTCAAGTAAATGGTAATACTTCAGGACAATCAGCATAGAGGGACTTAAAACTGTACAAAATAAAAGAAGATAATCTGAGAATGACTGAAAGGAATAAAATGCAAAGAATATATAAATTTAATAAGTCATTAATTGCTTGGTAAAAACAAAAGATCAATGCACCTGCCTTTATCATATCATCGAACGAGCGGGTTTCTCGAATGATCTTCTGGCGGTTTAAAACAAGAATTGCTCCAACACAGAATGTTGCTAACTCATCGTTTCCTTTCCTTGCCAAGGAGGAAATAGTTCCCGTTTGAACTCGACCATTTCTTGACCAGATATTCCTTGCCAAGCCACAAAAGGCGTGGGATGCTTGCAACTTCAATTTGACATCAGATACAGGGTGATCAGTGTTCCCGTGATGTGGCTGCAGGCTTGCTTTTGTGTTGTCATTTTCATTATGACTTGACTGTGAACCACTTTTGATACTATCATCATCAGAATCAGCAATTGCTTCTTTTATATAATGGCTTGAGTCACTGGGAAGATGTAAATCCAATGCTTCCAGACAATTCTCCTCTAAATCAAATGCCCAGGATTCATCAAAGTCGGCTGCCCACATCATCTGCGTTACATAAGATTACTGGGATCATGTATTGACAGACTAAACCAATGATGCATCAAAAAGGTTATTAATAAAGGGCAAAAATATTATCTATTTCACAATTACAGGCATAATTTTCTTTGCAGCAATATTTTCAAAACCATATGCCCAATGTTGTGTCCAAAAAAGCAATAACTCATCATTACTACTATTCAAAAATCATATGAATATTTTGCTAAGATGCCAATAAACTTGATCAAATCAATACTCAAGATATGGAAGGCCAATCTCTGCCTTTGAATTGCCTTATTGTAATAAAGCAAATCATAACTCTACCTCAAAGAAAAAGAAACAGCAAAACTAGATCTGTTTGTTTTTTAACCAATAGCAATTATTAATCTTAAAGCTGGAAGCATGTAGCACGAACCTCCCACATTGAAAGAGCCTCATTAAAAGATAACTCTCTCCGAAAGAGAACTAGCAACATACGAAATGCGAAATGAAGGCTTTCAGCACCAATTTTTGACAGGTGGGCAAAAAGTTCTCTGTCTGACAGCTCGAGAATATGCCATAATGCTTGCAACTGCTTCATCACCCTAGTTGGGCCTTCCATTTGAAAATTTTCTCTCTGGACATGTGTCAAAGAAAACTAGTCAGTCACTGCAAACAAAGTTATGTTCTTGAATCTTAGCCAAATTTGCAAATACCATTCTCCTCAAAAGCATCTCAAAACACCAAAATGCATCTGCGTTATCCTCAAAGATTACAACAAAGGGAGACAGCAAATCACTCATACCTAAAATTCAATAGCCAGTAAAAAGGTAAGTTTTGGGTCCAAAATCAGTGTAACAAGAACCCAACATCAGCAAGAAGCCAAGAAATTTACAGGAAAAAACATAACCTTGACAATACCCCGTTGCAGGATCAACCCATGCATAGACAGCAAGAATATCTGACATTCTAGCCAAATTTCTCCTGTCCTCATAGAATTCAAGATGACTGTCGGTCCTCACAACATCAACAACTAGAAAAAGATTAAACTCGTTAGCAAGAAACAATAGCAGAATAAAATATGATGTTGTCAAGAACAAAAACGGTATACAACTTATATACCTATCCTGTGTAAAGTCCAAAGCCATTCTGATACTCTTTCTTCACTGGCAGCCCATCCTTGAGACATCGAGGCACTTGTCATTGCTGGCCGCGGTATATCTGATATTTTTAGTTGATTTACCATATGTGATTCATAAACTGGATTTTCGGATGGAAGTTCCGGTTCATCTTCATCAGAGGAAGCGATTTCAATTTCAGAGTTTACAGGATGGAAGGTCGTGAGAGGTTGACCATTTGATTCAATAACTAAATCTGCATTGTTATTGATATGGAAGCTATGCATTCTGTCATCTTCAAATCTTAGTTCACGTTGCGCAGAAAGTTTATTGCCATGCTCTGTGTCCGAATTTTTATCTTCACCACTCTTTACAAAAAGATTGGTGACGGGTAAATGAGGAAAATCAAAACTACTGCCAATCATATTATGTGACTCGTCTGGTTCTCTCCCTATCTTTGGGGAACTGCAGTTTTGTTGACCAGAAGAATCATAAGTTGCACTATCTATGCTTGCTCTCGAACTAACCAAGTCAAGTTGGTCAGCCCAATTATCAGAGCTTTCATGATGGTTTGTGTTTGCTGCCTCTGCACAAATAATACTCCTACCATGACATTGTTCTACTTCAACAATAGTATCATTAGATGTTGATCTTTCTAGTTTAGCTTCAATTTTGTGTTCATCTTTAGAGGAGGTCCTCATATCCATAACTTTGGATCCAACAATATATGCCAATGAACCAGTCCCCACGCTTGAATGCATTGCTTGACATTGCTTAACCAGGTCCCTATAAAGCTCCCTGCAATGGTAGGTTCTCCTGAATGTCAATAAGTAACAACTACATAATCCAAAAATGTAGCTGAAACAAATAGTGTCTCCATTGAAATCCAAATGAACTATGCAAAATAGGCATATATAAAATCCAGCAAATACTAGAGAAAAATAAAATTAATGAAAGTGAATTGATCTGCACCTTCTAGCTGCTCTCAACCTACTTCGATACTCGGCAGTGCTGCTCAGTGCATAACAACCTAGTAAGAACTCCCAAACTTCGGGTCTAATTGATGGATCTATACCCTAACAGACATGGGAGGAAAAGGAAATGAATCAGAAAAGAACAAAAAATCCGATAATAGCATCGATTTTAGAAAGAAATTCTCAGTTTGCATAGCCAATGTCTCCAGAGTGTGTATATATATTGATGTAAAAGAAATTAAACTCACAAATTTGCTCAGAACTTCAGGGAGTTTTTTTTTTAATTATACTATATTTTCATGAAACCGTGAATGTAGCATATTATTATGAACTATGAATCTGCGATTGAAAATGGACTAGACCCTGCTCAACTCCTAAGCTTAACTCAAGGCAAAAAATTTGAAGTTGCGATAAGCCGATAAGGAGTACTTTGGCAATGTACCTAGTCGAAGTGAGATCATGGTACGCCTTCCTTACAATATGTAGTTTACACGACTAAACATTCAATGAGTAGCCTAACATCAAGGCTGAGATATACTCTTGTATCAAAGTAGAATTCAGAACAAACTATGAACATATATGCCTATTGGATGCAGGATTTTAGCACCCACAAATGATGGGATGATTTTAAAGAAATTACTAATAATCTAGAACTCGCGTGATCTGTTACTTGTTGAATATTAGATCTGCATGCCATCTGGGTATATTATATCAGAGATATAGCATAAGTTCCTATAACACAGCTTAGACTAGCTTATGTATTAGACTAAGTGTTGCCAGCTGTCAGTAACTGATAGGAATCAACCTGCTATAGCAGGTCAAGACTAACCTAGTATAAATGGCAGTCTTTAACTGAATTGTAAGTTGTAACTAACAAAATTCAGAATCAATGAAAACTGCATAGAAGATTCAACAATTCTCTCTCAATTCTTAATATATTGTAAAGTAATCAGAAAAATTAATAAAAGCCATTTTATATGAAGTTAATAACTATGATAAATAAAAAGAAACTTATTAGGCTCGTTGCATTTTTTCAGGCCTTAATTTCTGTATGCAAAAAGGCTAGACCGATTGAACCCGGTGCACATCAATGTACTGTATTTTCACCAACAAAACCAAACATAATAAAGAGTCTCCAAATAATGAACCCGTCAAACGAATTGTTAGCAAGGTAAGGGTAATATTTTGTTTGCAAATGTTTAAAAAGAAACAATTTAAAGATTTAATTTAATTTCAGAAACAAAGTCGAAGTAGACATGATTCTGGCATTGTGATTGGACAGTGCAAAAGCTGTTGAATAGCTTGACAAGATCCCAAAAGGTGAAAAGGACTCACATTTATGATGAACAAAGAATGTTATGGCCGTACAAATACCAGTTTTCTAAGTGCATAAATTCAGTAGTAAAGGAAGCACGAGCCTTGCCTATAAATGAATTGGTGACAACTGACAACTACATTCTTATTGAAAGAGCTATTATTTGTTGAAGAAAGGAAGAAACAACGAATGCAGCACCTAATTGTACAATACTTAGGGGGAAAAAACTCTGTCCAGGGCGGGGGGGCCCATTCCATTCATATATAGTTCAAACCCAAGACTTTGCTATGAGGAAGTGACCCCATCATGACACTCAAACCATTAATATTTTCAATCCAATAAAACATGAGAAGGTCACCAAATTCATGAGCATGCAGCATCCAAAATGGAACATGACTATGGTAATGTTAACGAAGGTGATAATATATATATATATATATATATATATATATATATATATATATATATATATATATATATATATCTTTAATGTCACAAAGAAAAGAAGAAAAATTCAACTTGAATAACAACATACCCCTAACACAACCAATTTCAGTGCTTTCCGGAAACCAGACACCTTTCCTTCACTATCAGACAAGGCTTCCCATATGTCTGGCTTAAGCATTCTATTTACCTGCTCCATGATGATAATAGTAATAAAAATCATTAAACAAGTCATTTTATGACAAATATTTATTTCTATTTTAAACAAGATCTCCTCCAAAGCTCAATGTTTCAAATGAGAGGTCAATATGAATATGCTATACAGTAAAAAATGTTAGCAGCACACACTAAAACTCTATGTGGGTGCCACAACTTCGAGGGATAGATACCACTAAATAAGGTTTTTTAAGTTGGGCCTAACTCAACCCTACAAAACCAACTTCTAAGGTGAGGAAAGTCTCCCACTTATAAAGTCAGGCTACATCTTATCCAATGTGGAACTCTTAACACATTCTATCAGAGCTATGATTAGACATCTAGAGTTTGACCTAATAGTGAGTGGCCCAACGAATCTTGAAGAGACTCTGATACATCTTAATCTTAAAATTTAGGTTGGGTGTAACGCAACCCTACAAAATCAGCTTGTACGGAGAGGGATGTCTCACATTATTTATGAGGGTCTGCATGAAATTTATCTGTTCATAGAGAAAATGTTGTTAGAGAGTATGTCGCACTTACTTCTCACCTATGTTTAGACTCTAGTTTATATATTACCGCGGGGTGAGAATAAATAAAGAGGTAAAAAATCCCAATACAAGACCTTGGAAAGTGCAATTGGCCTAGAAGTTCTAGAGCATCATTACTTGATGAACTAACATCAAACTACAGAACATGCATTTGGCTGATTGATTGCCCACAGTCCATTTTACACAAAGGAAATCACTGTTAGAGTTAAAAACAATGTAGAACACACACACACACACACACACACACACACGAGAATTAAAGCAAAGCAATTAGTAAAACCCAGTAGAGTGCAGTCTTACAGTTACAACACAACAACCTTTACAGGAGACTGAGAAAGGCAAGGATCTCGAATATCGCGAACGAATGAGCTCATTCTTCGTAAATTCACTGTACCAGCTTTTCCACAAGTCCATTGCTTATCTCCCCCGTCACAATACATCACACTCCTCTCTCTCTCCCACCTTCTCACCAACCAAACTCTACCACAAAACTCAACAATGTCAACATTCACAACAAACAAAAAACCCTAAATTCACAGTTTCATTCCATTTCTACCAATACAATATATCAAATTTCAAAAATTAAACAAAAATTCAACATAAAACAAAATAGTTTGAGCGATGAAAATCTAAAAAACAACATTACTTGCTATGAATATACAGAAAAAACAACAGTAATCGATCGTTAAAAATGAAAATGGAAAATGAGAATCATACCAAAACACGATTAAGAATGAAACTGTAACGAAATTGAAAGGAAATGAGAGGATCGTAGAAGAATGATCGATATGAAATGGAATGATTGATAGAAAAGAGAGATCTGAGAAAACTGAAGTTCACAGATTCATGAAGAGCTTCTTCTTCTTCTTGTTTGCTCTATTCGCCATTTCCCTCTAATTATAACACTCTCAATCAATCAACAAAATACCGTTTTTTTTTTATATAATGAAATGAAAATACCGTTTCTATCTTTTTCTTTTATTTTAATTAACATTATTTAATTTTTCAACAAAAAAATAATGCGTTACCTGAATATAGTTTAGTTGGCAGAGATATTACATTATATATATAACGGTCGGGTCGAATATCAACCATCTCACTTATCCATGTTATAAGTAAAATTTCTAGTCACTAAACTACTTGACAAAAAAAATATTGATTTGCATAGACACATTTAATTTTGAATGGGAGATTTTTCACTTCTCACGTTTGAGTTTTTCATTAAGCTACTTAACAAGCCCTCTAAAGATATTAAGCTACTTAACATTTTTGTCAATTATATTAAGATTTATTTTTCATCACCATTATCTAGTCCACTGAGCGCCTAATTTAATTGAAAAGTTAATTTTGATATCAAGTGATTTCGACTCTCTTTAAAATGTATTGATTTAGTTTACTATAGAAAAACTTTAATTAACTAGTAATTTTGTAGAACAGAAAAATTATTTAATCCTAAATATATGTATTCAATATATATAATTGAATTTGACTAGGGCTTATTCCTACGACCAAAAGCTAGTTCTAGAAAACAATTGATTGATAATTGGCAAAGAAAAAAAAATGATAAAATATGTATTGATGAACACATAAGTCAGTATCTACGGCCAAACAAAGTGCAACGTCAACAATCAATATTAAAAGTCTTCTTTTTATTAGGTGAAGTTCTGAAATTAAAAATAAATAAAAGATACTGTGCGTTCGTGAATTTAAAAGGTTGTATTATACTGTCAAAAAATGTATAGAAAAATAGTACATAGAAATAATTTAGTATTGCTACTGCTACTATGGTATGGAGTATTCTAGGTACTTTATGTGCAGTGTACTGTGTGCACCTTTTATTTTGTTTAATAATGGAATTAGATCCCTTTATAAGATATTGTTTTATTATACGATTAATGTTTTTAATTCTTACAAAGTTCTTTTCTTTTAAGAACTACAAATATATTTTTTACTGTATATAGGGTGAATTTGTAATCTAAATTGTCTGATTTTAGATAAATAGATAAGATTCGTTATAGCATAAAATTGCATTAAATTTCTACGGTAGAATTTTTATTTTAATAATATTCAAGAACTAACTAATGATGGTTAGATTTAATGGATATATTCATAATTACACAGTAAAAAAAAATTCACTCTGATTTTTCTATATATATTGAATAAGATTATTTACATGTACTATATTATTTTTTGCAATAATTGAGAATGTAGAGCGCTAGAAATAGTATTTTATTCAATACGCATTTTTTTGTTGGATAAAATCAACGTAGTCTTGTATTTTGGAAATAGATTTAAATGTATCTTTAATGAGAGATATTTTACCTAATAACATGTGGTTCTTACTAGCTAACTTTATTGAAGAATAAATAAGAGAGATTGTTATTGACATAAGAAGAAAAGTGATCTAACATGTTGATCAGAGAAGGTGAGTGGCCAGCGAATCCATCCTCAAGCAAGCAGTTGTTCCACCGGTGGGGGGTTTGTACCTGCAGGCACTTTGGTGCTTAAGTGAGTTTAAGGATCAGAGAGGGAGAGCAAATACAAGTTTAAGCGTGAGTAGTAAAAAAGGATTGAATATTTGGCTCTCCCATAAGGGAGAGCTTATATATACGCCTGGGAGAGCTTATATATACGCCTCCAGCGCTAGGCCAAGGTACTCTTAATGGGCTGTGTTGAGTAGCCCATTAAGAAGGACTACTAGGGTTTCTCCTCGGATGGAGGGAGATACCGTTAATCAGCTCTCACCCTAGTTGAGTTGTTCCGCTTATTAGGGGAAACATATAGGTAGTGATGACGTGTCCTTGACTGGGTAAGGAGCACGTGGTCCACATGCAACAGGCGCTTGCTATCATGGGTATGGGCAGATATGTATCCACCGGACTACCCGAGCAGGGTTGGGTCAGGCCTAATGCTAGGCCTAGTCCATAACAAAAAGTTTGTACAAATAATGTCTCTCTCTTGGACGATTACGAGCTTCATTGCTTGCTGTATAATAAAAAATGATTCTCACGAGAAAGTAATACTACCTACTACTATTAATGTAGAATTATAAGTGAGATCTATTTTATCATTTTTGTAGAGTTGAATGAAAGTAATAAGATGTTCTTTGAGTATTATGAGACTCATGTATGTAGGAGTCATTTAAGCAAATCTTTAAACTTGTAGTGAGTGGATAATAAACCTAGTCACGAGACTTATAGTAGTAATATTAAAGTAAAAAAAAATATATTGGTGGGAGCTTTGAGCTCCAATCACTAGTATATCTATCTGCCCCTGTTAAGAAGTAAAAAAAATGATAACTTCATATAAAAAAATATTGTAATTACTAATTATTTCATTGATAAAATTAATAACTTACATTTTTTTTAGGATACCACTCGACTCCACTTATTAAAATTTTTGAATCCACACTTGATTAAGAACTTAATTTACATTTTTTTTGCAACCATCAATTTCATCCTATATGTGACAAATTTGAATTTGTATGGAAAGAGTACGGTCAAGCAACTCATATCATCCGCATTTTGACTCAATATATCATATTTATGATTTTATTTTTTTAACAAAAAAATTTAGAGTGAAAAAATAGTACTCTAATCCAAGACATATATGAAAGATTTTATAGTTCAACAAAAAATACTTTTAACAATATTTATATTTATCTCTTTTTAAAAATACTAACCGAACCAAAATCTAATACTACCTCTCAAGCACGGATGCAAGTAGAGTTCTGTGGGGTCAGCTGACCTCACTCTTGGCTTTATTTTTTAACTTGTAATAGCAATATGTTAATACAGTGACCCCACTTTAATTTTTATGTTGACCTCACATAACACCACTAATCCATAGCAACTTTATTACAAGATACTTAGAAGCTAAGTACCCTATCCTTATATTTTGTTGCCGTTGGAGGAATTATATGTGGAAGTGCTTGATTCTTAGTTTTAAGGAAAGATTCTTGTGCAAGGATTTTTCACATTTCAATTTTTAAATTAAAATAAACATTCTTTCTCTTTCATCAATCACTATATCATAAAACTATCAAAATCAGAGGAAAATAATTGAATCATACAACAAAACAATCAAATACAGAGAAATCCCAAAAACAAAAAATTGAAACTTAACCCATAAATATTTAGAGAAAGAAAGAGTTGAACAAAAAAATAGGATGTACGGTGGTTGTTGTTAGTGCGGTGAGAGAGATGAGACTAAGAACAGAGAGGTTGAGGGTGGAGAGAGGACGGAGATTTGGGCGGTGAGAGAGAAGGCGGATGGCCTGTTGCTGTTGCCAAAACACATCCAGAAATTCAATTTGAGGAAGGAAACTTTCATTTTTACTTGGGAGAATTGCTATTTTAGGAAGCAATATATAATTTTAGGAATAAATTGATTTTTTTATGGACATTTTAATTTTTTTTCTTGTTTCTTCTTTATGCACAAAGAGGGTTTTTTTTCTAACGTTGTAAACATTAAAAAATAAATAATTATATGTAGTATTGTGAGACCCAATAAATAGTGTTAAGTACTCAAAGTAAGAATTTGTGGATGGAACAAAATGTGTGTGAGTTCCTTAAGAGTTGCTTAATCCTTCGTGGCATAGTATGACCCATGAAAATAGTGTTAAGAATCTCAATTTAAGTATCCAGGGATAAAGATGCTTAATCCTAATATTAGGAACATAAAGATTGGGATTTGAACTTTCTAAACAGACCATTAGTTAATAGTTATGCGTAAAAAAAAGACGATTAATATTTTTTTTTAAGACGATTAGTATTTTCACACAACAAAATTAAAAAAATAAAATGCCTAAAACTAAAAAGGTGGGATTTGGGTAAAACAAAAATGGAAGTAAAAAGGGGAAATGTGGAAGATGAAGAGTGACAATCAGAGACTCTCAAAAATTTGTTTTAACTACACACCACACCACAATCACAAATTCACATCATCAAAGAAAAAATCAAGTCTTTCTACTTCTCTTTCTATGAGTTTCTCTGCATTTCAACAAGTTATTTACTGGTTAGAAATTCTACATTTTTAAGCCGGATAAATATGATGACCGCGATTCGAGCTCCAGCCTCCTACATATATACTGCAATATCTCTATCAGTTAAGCTAACCTCATGGACCGAGTAAATGCTTAATGATAATGGTGCCATTATTTTACTGGTTATGAATTTATATATATATATATATATATATATATATATATATATATATATATATATATGATAAACAATGAAATTTATGGATCCGTCCCTTTACCTATCAAATTTAAATTTTATATTTTTACCACTAAATCAAACCATTAAAATTATATTGCATATGATTTACAGTATAATGAAAGGGAGAAAGAGATAGAGATCACACTTGTTTACGATTCTTTCCATCTTATTATTGAAGATAAATATTATCTTTCTCATTTTCTTCTACACCCTCAATAACTTTGTACAATCTCTCCAACTATAATAAATGTCACTAATATTAATATTAATATTGAAAATAAAAGGGCAATTAGGTAGTTTTACAAATCTCAACAACAAAGTTTTTTATTTGACAAAATCTCAACAACAAAGTTGAAACACACAAACAAACCCTTTATTAGAAAGATATTTATTTTAAAATTATAAAAAATAATAATAAAAAATGAAAGTTTGACCCAAAGAAAAGTGTTGAGAAAGATTAGTTAGGGAACACCGTACTAAAGGGTAGAAAACGGCTTGGAAACACCGTCATACCATTTTTAGAAACCTCCCTCAATTTTCTGAATCTTACGTCCGAATTGTGTTCTGTTTTTTTCTTTCCTTTTATAGCAACCAACCAACATCATTTCTTTAACTCCTTTTACCCTTTCACTTCACTTTAGAGCTAAAATCAAATGTCCCTTTTTTGTTCAATTCTATGAAACAACATTTTCGTCACCTTCGAGGATTTTAAGGTCGGTTGTTAATTCATTAATCTTATCAAAATCCATTTCTAGGGTTCACTTTTCGGCTTTTCCCCAATTTCATTCTCAAATTTTGAGCTTAATTGTTTGCATTACATACAATAGCTATAAATACAATTCATAAATCTTCAAACTTTCATAAATTGTTGTTTCCTTTTAACTTTCATTGGAGCTATGGTCTTCAACATTCAGGTTTTTTGGGAACCCTAAAATTTCATTTTTTTTTTTCTCTTCTTCTTCTTCTTTTAGTTATGTTTGTTGGATTTTGATGGCTTGTTGTTTAAGGCATTTGTTTCATTTGTGTTATTTTGAAAATTGAAATTCTCTTGTGGGGTATAGGTTGCTATTCCAAAAGATAAGATTTTTTTAAAGAGTGGTGGTGAACTCTTCTAATGGTGAATATGAGTATATAAAGATGGATGATAGATTAGTAGTTATGAATCCCTCCGGTGCCACTTTCTATGTTAGGTCAGTCCATATAGAGCGAAACTTTGGCTTTAAATGGACCCTTGCTTGCGAACAGTGGGATTGGTGTCCCTCATATTAGTCTATCTTTGGACCAAATACCGAGTCTTCAAAATAAAATAATTAAGACTTAGAGGACTTTAAATCAGGTCAATGGCACAGTGCATATGCAGCTCAACAGTTACAATTTTTTGGATGATAGATTAATAGAATTCTATTTTGAATATCAAGAGATTTTCTCTCATGCAAGTTTTACCTATGCAGTATATGTTTTTGCTTGAGAAATTAAGATTATCATATTATTTTCAAAAAAAATTTAGCTGAATTTTTAATCGATTTGAGCTGTGGAGTATCTGCTTGTGCAGTCCTGTTTATCTTACAAGCTCAAATCTGCAGCAGTTCTTATGATTTTTTTTTTTTTTGGTGTTGTTGGTGATTGTGTGGTTTGCTAATTGTTGATTTTGGAAAATTTGCCATAGGGGCTATGCTCAACTGCACATTTTTAATTTGATTTATGATAAATAGTAGCTGATTTGAGTACACAAACTTATAGGTTTCAAGAATTCTGGTGAACAAGGAAGCAATGTCTTGTGAAATTTTTTACAAAGAGGGACTCTAATACTGGTATTATTTTGTTTGGTTTTTATCTCTAACCTAAGTATGGAATACCCTTTTTACCCTAAGGGGAGAGGAATTGGGTATTGGCAGTCTCCTGGAACTCAGTTGGAAGAATCAAGATCATTAGATGGTGGAATCAGCAATTTGGTGTCTGAGGATATGCCTAGCAGCTTCTCTGAGCTCATGAACTTTGATACTTATGCTGGTTTGTGTTCTGGCCCATCCATGACTGATCAGATTATGGCTAATGAGCTTCCGTCTCTTGCCTCAGTATTATATCAATCACCTGATGAATTCAATCTAGTAGAACAAAACACCGGACAATTCTATATGACAGGAGTCAGTGGAAATTACAATAATTCGGAAAGCTCCCCCGTTTTTGGAGAGAAAATTGTGCGTCAACAGATGGATAGCCTACTTGGTTTATTAGACAACAACAATGATGCAAATAACTTAAGTTCTAAGCAAAAATTTAACGACTCTTCGCAGCATGTTAATACTTTTGACATGGACAATTGCATAATCTCGAAGCCACCTGCTTTGTCACTTGATGAGAAAATGCTGAAAGCCCTGTCCTTCTTTAAAGAATCAGCTGGTGGGGGAATATTGGCACAAGTTTGGGTACCTATAGTGCATGGTGGTCAAGTTTTCTTAAGCACTAGTGAGCAACCTTATTTACTAGATCAAATGCTTGCAGGGTATCGTGAAGTATCAAGGACATTTACATTTTCTACAGAAGGAAAACCAGGTTTTTTACCGGGACTTCCTGGTCGTGTGTTTATCTCCAAAGTTCCTGAGTGGACTTCCAATGTTGGTTACTACAGTCCAAGTGAGTATTTGAGGGTTGAGCATGCAAGAAATCATGATGTCCGTGGATCAATTGCTTTTCCCATATTTGATCTGCAGTCTGGACTACCATGTTGTGCTGTCTTGGAACTTGTCACTACGAAGGAAAAACTTGATTTTGACAGAGAATTGGAAATTATTTGTCGTTCACTTCAGGTAGGCATTTCTTTTGCCATTTCCATTTGAACTTTGCTTTTTGCATCTTGCCTGTCTCACTGATTTTCATGTTGAGTCTGGAAGTTGACATTGTTCCCTTCACATAAAATTTAGAAATTTCTTTGCCTTTAATTTATTTATGTTCTATTGTGAATTTATTTGGATCTATATTGCCCTGGTTTGATAAGCATTTTGGGCAAATATTTAGCACACAACATGATGCAAATTGGTTTGAAAATTGTTTTGGCAGATATGTGTTGCATAAATACATTATTTGAGACTTACTATTATTCTTATATCATCATTTAGGACTTAGATGTCTCAATACAAAGATATCATGGAGATTTTTGTAGTCTGGCTGGGAAAGTTTCTTATGTGTTCGTTTTGGCCAATACTTGTTTTTTAAAACGGACAACGTTAGTATTGTTAGTTTTTATGTTGAGGGTGAGGATAGAACCCTTGACCTCCTTAATAATGTTCAATGTTGTTCCACACCATGGCTGAGGAGCACTTAGGCAGAAACATTTCTATGGATGTGTACTATTGGGCGGTCGTGTTTCCCTTCGCATTAGGGACCATAACTAAATTTAAAATTTAAATTCGTCGACATTATGTGTTTCTAGTCTACAATTGTATTGTTTATGCATCCAATATTCATCCGGGAATATATTTGAGTAGTTGTGTTATTTCAAAGTGCATCTTATATTCATTTGACCAAGAAATCTCTTTATCTTTTGCCAAGATCTTTCAAAGACCATCACTTATCTCAGTTGATTCAGTTATTGATGCACTCCAATTTCTCAGAAGAATTAGCACACATGTCTTATAAATTTGCATATTATATCATAACTTACGGTAGTAACGATGCATGTATTTCTCATCCTTTTCTGCAGCTTGTAAATTTAAGGACTACAATGCCTTTTCGGCTGCTTCCTGAGGTATTTTCTTAAACACTTTCTTAGAATATTATTTCTTCTTCTGGTTTTGCACTTCTTAGAATATTATTTCTTCTTCTGCAGTGTCTTTCGAATAATAAAAGAGCTGCATTAACCGAGATAGTTGATGTGTTAAGATCTGTGTGTCATGCACATAGATTGCCACTGGCACTAACATGGATTCCCTGTTTTTACACTGAGGGCACAAGAGATGAAACTACTAGAATACAAATTAAAGAGGGTAATTCAAGTTCTAGAGAAAAAAACATACTGTGTATTGAAGAATCAGCTTGCTATATAACTGATACAGCGATGGAAGGATTTGTGCATGCATGCATTGAAAATCCTCTTGAGGAAGGGAAGGGTGTAGCTGGGAAAGCACTTCAATCAAACCATCCTTTCTTCTATTCTGATGTGAAAACATATGATATTAGTGAGTATCCGCTTGTTCATCATGCACGCAAATTCAATTTGAATGCTGCAGTTGCAATCAGGCTAAGGAGTACTTATACTAATAATGATGATTACATATTGGAATTCTTTCTTCCTATCAATATGAAGGGGAGTTCAGAACAGCAACTTTTATTAGACAACCTCTCAGGTACCATGCAGAAAATTTGTAAGAGTTTGAGGACAGTTTCAGGTGCCGAACTATCAGAAATAGAAAGCTCGCAGGCAGGATTTGAAAAGAACAGTGTCCCGAGTTTCCCCCCTTCTTCTAAGAGAAAATCTCGAATACCATTTATAAATGAAAACCATGGTTCTGTCCATAAGTTGTCGTCAAAGGCTTCTAACCTGAGAAACAATGGAAATGAGCCTTCTTCTAACCAGGTACTGTCCTTTGACCCTAATGCATGAGTTTTAATGTGAAATTGCTGCTCTATCTGAAGAGGCATTTGTTAAAAATGATTGTGAATCGTGTAGTAGAACAAGGGACGAAAAATACTAAACCTCTATGACTCTATCACACTTCACTTATGCTATAAAGGAGTATTCTAACGGGGCAACAAATTGATATAATTTATGCATCAATTTCTGTAAGTTATTGATGGTAATGTATAACTGTTTTAGCGTTTCCTGAGCTTCAACTTTTTTGTGCAGGAAAGAAATGGACCAAGAAGGCGAGGTGAGAAAAATAGAAGTTCATCCGAGAAGAATGTTAGCTTGAGTGTTCTCCAACAATACTTTTCTGGTAGTCTGAAGGATGCTGCAAAAAGCATTGGCGGTTAGGCTCCAACGTTATTTGTCCTAATTTCTGTGTATTTATTGACCTGTCTTATTGATTTTGAGTTATGGTGACGGAAGTCAATTTTATCATATCTGCACTTCCTTTAGTTATATAGACGGATCTTAACAATAATTTCAAATGCATACCTTAATGTTGTGTTTGGATGAAATAATTCAAAATATTAGATAATTTAAAACCCCCTTTTTTTTAAAATTTATTTTTGTTTGGATAAGTATTTGTGATATTTGTTCTCGTTTCCTGCTACCACCATTATACACATTTCTTGCTATCAACATTACACCCTCACCAGCCAAAACATAAAAGCAAAGGCTCCTCTGACCAACCACACTATGTCCACCTTCAGCTATAGCTACCCTAAACCAGCACAGTCTTTTCTACACCATCATCTGTTGGTGACCGATGCCACAAATATCTTCTCCTCTACCTTCCTAACTCTCATATATGCTTAACCCTTCCACAGACAATATCGAGACTTTTGACAGCATTGTTTTTAACATTATCTACAAGAATTTGACCAAATAGAGCTCCTCTATATTGGAATGTAGAACTGATGTCGCAACCATTGATAGTAAGACGTGTTATTGTTTGCGGGATTTTGAAAACTTAATTTTAAGAGGTAGAATTTCAAACTCTCCATTTTGAGAAAAAATTAACATGAATAAAATTCATGCAAAAACTATTTTTTCTCCTTAAAATCTCGTACCCAAACACATTTAGGTGTTAAGAGGCATTATGGATTTTTTCTTCTATAGTTATCACTTCTACACAAAACAATGAAAGCAAAAATAAGTATTGTATGATGGAATTGTTTAAATGGTTCTGATTGCATGTTACATCTTTGTATTAAGCATCACTTGATTGTCAAAGTTATATTGAAATATACGAGAGATGATTACAAAGTGAGATATGCAGTATGACAACTTCAAAGCTTAGTGTAGTTAAATAACAATATCATCATTGTTACTAACGATTTAAATTGACACCATGTTATAACTACTGTTCTATCGAAACAAAAGGTGCCCTTTCATTGTCCAAAGAAGATGTTTATATTTCTGAAAGCTATTATTATTAATTGAAACATGTTTGTTTTTAACGATTGAATTATTCTTTGAACAGTTTGCCCGACAACTCTGAAAAGGATATGCAGGCATCACGGAATTTCAAGATGGCCATCTCGCAAGATTAATAAAGTGAATCGTTCTTTGAAGAAAATTCAGACTGTGCTTGACTCTGTCGAGGGAGTTGAAGGTGGGTTGAAGTTTGATCCTTCCGTGGGGGCATTTGTTGCAAAGGGGACAGCCATCCAAGAAATTGATGAAAATAGAAGTCTCCTTTTCCCCGAGAAAAGTACTACAGAAGACTCCGAGCCTTTCTCACAAGATGCTGCCTTAGTGCCTCCTGCACATTGTAGTGACAGTGAGAATTCAGCAAATAAGTTGAATGGAAAATTGAAGGAAATCAATGCATCTTTGATTGATTGCAGTGAAGATTCAAAATCATTTGCAATGGATGATTGTCCTGAACAAGCTTGTTTTGGTTCCGTTCTTGGAAAAGGCGATGAGTGGGTTCTGAACAAGGGTGGTTTGAGGGAAGAAGAAAAATGTAAACATAATACTATTGGCCATAGGACAAATTCCTTTGCTGTTTATGAGATGGACACTGGTGTGGATGGGGATGACGAGGCTGTTGAGCACAACAATCCTGCTTCTTCAAGCTTGACAGGCTCGTCTAATAGCTCTGGTTCAATGGTGCATGACAGTTCATCAGGTTACCAGAACCGTGAGAACCAAAAGCAGTCCAAAAGCAAATCAATCATCGTTGATAGTGGGTCAAAAATTGTTGTGAAAGCTACTTACGGAGAAGACACCATTCGTTTCAAGTTTGATCCAGCCACAGGTTGTTTAAAACTATATGAAGAAGTTGCATCAAGGTTCAAACTGCAAAACGGGACATTCCAGCTCAAATATCTAGACGATGAAGAAGAATGGGTGATGTTAGTGAACGACTCGGATTTACAAGAGTGTTTGGAAATATTGAATGATATGGGGACACATAATGCAAGGTTTCTTGTTCGCGATACACCTTGTACTTTTGGCAGCTCTGGTAGTAGCGGTAGCTACTTGGGAGGCAGCTCATAGCATATCAGATGGTGGAAATGGATGACTTAAAATGTAACAATTCTAGCTTTTTGCTTTGACAAGATTTTGATGATATTTTCACAATTCTGCATCCCAAGGAGTTTGAATTTTAGGTATGCTAGTTGCCAAGCTTAACTAAAAGTGTCCAATATTGTCATTACCGAGCGGCTTCTTGAAAGATTCGACTTATGTGGGAGCACAAGCTTTGGCACAATGATAGTCATGGATTCAAATCTTGAAAACAGTCTCTTGCTTGTAGGGTAAGGCACATTTACTCTCTCCAAACTCCATTTGATGAGATCTTTGTTCACAGGGATGCATCTTTTAGTTCTGTATATGTTGAACACAAACACATAGCAGCAGCATAGGAATTTATTTAATTATAGTAGTAGTGAGAAGTAATGTAATGTCAGTTTGTTGTATATATTTCTCAAGAGATGATATAATTAAAATGTAATGACAATATATATAAAAGAGAAGTGTACAAAGTGGTTTGTATCTATGAAGCACGGACACCGACACAGGCACGGGACACTGACACATCGACGCCGATAATAATTTTAAAAAATGACATAATTTAGTGTAATCATAAGTGTCGGTGTTCGACACTGACACGCCTAATCTGAGAAGCGTTCGTGCTTCATAGGTTTGTATGCATAAGAAATGTGTATCTTTAGTCATGTAGTGACAACTTTAGCGATTATACCGAGACTTTTCTGAAGAAAAAAATAGAGTATGGTTGTAAAAGCATTAAAGCTTTCTGTTTTGGTAGTTGCTTCTTGGATTTCATTGATGATATTGACAGTGACACACCAATATTTAAGTGTATCTATGAAAGAGAGCTTTGAAGAGTGTGCTGCTAACTTATCAATTAGTTTAACGGCTAATTTGATTAAGAAGGATTAAATTTCTTCCATTATTAAATGGAGAATTTTTATATTAGAATATTTGTGTGCTCTTAAAACACATGTTATCACCAACTTAGTGTGGCACAAGTGGTAGATACTTGGGCCCCTTAACCATTTGGTCATGGGTTCGATCCTTGGCCGGTGCGTATGGAAAAACATTTGTTGGGAGAGGTCAATCCCTTAAATGGATATCAGTTATCTCGAGGGGATTAGTCTCTGCGCGGAGGATACCTTTGGTTTACCAAAAAACAAAACACATGTTATTGATATGGTTTTTTTGTATTTTTGAATATTGCGGAATTTGGTGGGATATATTTGATGGAGAAAACGGAGAAGAAAATATATGGTATCCTCTCCTGTTTTATTTTTCTTTCTTGTATATTATTCATAACTATATGGCTCTATATATAGAGCTACATAAAAACAAATCATATATTTTAAAAAACAAACTAATTCTAAAAATTCTAAACAAATCTTAAATATTCTAAACTGAAATATAAATCTTAAATCCTATTATTATTTTATTTCAAATATAAATCTAAAATATATTTAAGACTAAAATCTTCAAAAAGATATTTAGGCATTATTCTCAACACTCCTCCTTGACTGAATATCTTTTTGTGAAAATTGCTTTTCTGACCCCCCCCATTTCTTCTATACCCCCCAAACAGACGTTTTTGCCCTTGGGGGGTATCAAAATTTTTTGAAGGTTACCTCGGTTCGTAGAAACCGAGCACGTCCCTCGGTTTTTAAAAACCGCGCTAAGCCTATATATAGAACAACCAGCAACCACTTCTTATTTTCTGCGAAACTTTTCAAATTCCCCTCCCCAAATCAAATCCTAATTGGTGCTCATTCAAGGCTTGGATTCAACATCAAAGGTTGCTCTACAACATCAAACACTCATTAAAGCGTGAAATTAAGGTAATCACCGATTTAAATTTTGTTTAAATGTGGCTGTCATAGGTCTAGTTACGTAGGTATCTGTCAGGAAATCGCTCGGTTTCTATTAACCGAGCTAGCTCGGTTTCTACGAACCGCGCTAGGCCTGCGTTTTGGAAAAGAATGGCCAGCTTCTGACTTGTTGTTTTTTTTTATATAATTAGTTACTCATGACTTATAAATTGTAGTACAAATTGCTTATTAGTATTGTAGGTGTGTACTTAGTATTCTATTAGGATTGTAACAATTAAAGGTTGCTAATTAAATTATTTGCATTTGCTTGGTTTGTAGTCATGGAAGATCAACCGCCACAACCACTTGACATTGTCCGGGTTCCAGTTCAACCGCCACCAATATCAATTGACACCGGACATCATTTTGCGACTGCGGCTAAAGAGGGTTCCAAAGATGATTTGATCGCATGGGCTAAAAAAGTTGCACAGAAATTGAAGTTTACCATTATAGTTAGGAGATCGGACAACGGCGGGGATAAGAGTAGAAAGCCGTTTTTTGTGTTGGAGTGCGAACGAAGCGGCAAGTACGTGCCGCCTAAAAAGAAGTTGAAAGCCGATTCTACGGGAACTAGGAAGTGCGGATGTCCATTCCGACTTCGTGGTTATTATGCAAAAGAAACAAAGTTATGGCATATGACAGTGGTGAATGGCATACACAACCACGAGTTGGACACGGAGCTTGAGGGGCATCTTGTGGCGGGTCGGTTGAAGCCGGAAGAGACGCTATTGGTGAATGAAATGACCAAGAATTTGGTTCAACCAAGAAATATCCTCTCAACATTGAAAGAAAGAGATCCCGAGAACACGATGTCATCAAAGCAATGTTACAACGCCCGGTATAGGTATAAAGCTAAATTGAGGGCGTCCATGAGTGAAATGCAACACATGTTCAAACATCTGAGCGACAACAAATATTTTTTCAAGTATCGGTCGCATGTCGATGAAGGAGGTGAATATCTTCAAGATATTGTCTTGAAAAAATCCTTGGAGGACAGTTCTGGTGATTTGGTGAAGGGATGGGAAGCGATACATCACATGTTGGGACTTCAATTCACCGAAGTTCAAACTCAATTTGGTCAAAGTATGTCTGTAGAGGAACACAGATACCGAGATGTTAGACTGTACTCTTTGTTACCTTTCAAAGTCTCTAGAGCGGCATTGGATTACATCTACCAAGAGGCAAAAAGGGTCGACAATGTTGGTATGGATAGCAAAAAGTGTGGATGCTTGATGAGAGTTAATTATGGGTTGCCATGTGCATGTTTGATTGCTAAGAAGTTAAGGCACAACCAACCTATTAGACTCGATGAAGTATACATTCACTGGAAGAGGATGTGTTTCAATGTTGAAGAAGGCGGTGGAGACGTCCAGGAAGATTATTCGTGCACGGCAGAGTGGGAAGCAATTAAGGTTCGCATATCATAATTGTACATATTTGTTTGCGTAACGATATAATTATTTGTTTGCTTAATAACATATTTATATGAATATTTGTAGGAAAGGTTGAAAACATCGGATGAAGGTATGAAAAATGAAATCCGAAATCAACTCCGTCTAATTGCATATCCTGAATCTACCTCTCTCAAGCCTCCGGTTCAAGATGCCAAATCAAAAGGGGCTAAAAAGAAAAAGGCGGCGGTTCGTGGCAAAAAAAATACCACAACTAGAGATAAGTCCCGGTGGGAGCATGTTAATGCATACTTTGCGGAGACACAATCATCTCAATCTAATCCATCAAAGTCATCTGACTCGAATGCGTCATTATCACAAGCTTCATCGTCTACTATGTCCAAAGCTCCGGTAATTGGTAACTTCACTCCGACTCTATCTCAAATTGTTGAGCTTGACCACATGCCGAAGTGCATGCATCCTTTTATTGAAGATATAGTTGATGTGGAAGGTGACGGTTATTGTGGATACCGCGCGATTGCATTGGCTACAAAAAAGAATGAAGCGGATTTTGAGTTGGTACGACTTAGCATGCAAAGGGAGATGACTTTGCATAGGAGTATGTATGTTAGCATGTTTGATGGTGAGGACCGTTGGAAATATATTTATGAGGCACTATTCCGAGCTCCGAGACAAAGAACCTCTCTTAGGAAGACAGTTGCACCACAAGATAAATGGTTCACATTCCCGGATATGGGACATATCGTAGCTACTATCTTTGAGAGAGTAGTGGTGCAGCTCTCAAAACATGGAGTGGGAGCATGTGAAACATTTTTTCCATTGCGTGGCTATCCACCACCAAACCCGTCTTCAAAGGTTATTTGCCTTGGCGCATTACCTAATCACTTCGTTTTAGTGAAGTTAAAAGAAGGTTGTCCGATACCTAAAACAAATGCTCAGTGGAAGCGACATGCTGCTGAACACACTAAGGATTGGCAAACTTATTTTGTGGATAGGCAGAAGGAGTTTGAGGAACTCATGAGCATCGAGAGAGGAGACGTTTCAACTGTTGGTGTTGGTAGTGAAGACAATCCAATGACAATTGATTGAACTTTGATGTAATCACATAGGGTAGCATATAATGAACTTTGATGAACTCATGTGATGTATTTTGATATGTAATGAAATTTGATGAACTTTGATGTATTTTGAAGTAATTAACATAGTACTTTGATGTAATGAAAATAGTATTTTGATTTAGTAAAACTGTTTGGTTTGAAATAATGATGTTATAATGTGTAAAAAACAGGTTCGGACCTCATTTGTATTGAGGTGGTATTGGAAAACAGAAGCAGGCTGTGCTGGTGTTTTTCCTGGGGTGGTTCGGTTTTTAAAAACCGAGCATGCCTATAATTTCGCGGTTTTTAAAAACCGCGCTTCCCCTCGGTTTCTACGAACCGAGCTAGGCCTCTGTACGCAGGAAAATTGTATGGGGGGTACAAAAGAGATCAAGGGGGTAAAGAAAGATGCACCGTTAATATATAACTAAATCCATTTTTTTTAATAAAAAAATTGAAATGTAACCGACAATTTTTGTGGTCGAGATTGCACCGTCACTTTTTGTGGTCGAAATGTAACCGACAATTTTTGTGGATGTAATCAGACAACAAATTATATAAATATATGGATGCGTATTCAGATAAATCACAACTCAGTTTCAATTTATTTACTAGTTTTTTCAATTCTTAACTATGTCATCCTCACGTGGTTCTCGTGGTTCTGCAGTTCGCAATCCGGTAGAAACATATCAGTTTTCTGTCCAGTTTCAGGGTAACAAAGAGTTGTTCACCCTTGCATTGGATACAAGTTTAACAACCGTTGAATCAATCAAAAATAGAATTGAAATCATGTATCATTATGCACAGGGCAAACAAATCAAAATTGCGAAACTTGGGTATGCAGAAATGTGGGTCGATCTGGCAGCTGACTGTTCAAGCAATTCATTTGAAGATGCACCAATGAAATACGGGTGGAAACAATTGAAAGATGATGATGATGTGCGCTCCATGTTTAATCAAATTCTAATTGATCCAAAAGGGGGACGTTTGTATGCTATGTTAAATTAACCTAATTTTATGTCTTTAATTTATGTTATGTCTTTAATTTCATTGTAATGTGTTTAATTTTCAATGTTCCGTGGAAATTGTTGAACTCTATGTTTTTAATTTATGAAATATCCAGTTTATTACGTTTTATTATTTGTATGGATTAATTGGAATTTTTTTATGATTCATTCTAATTGGAAGGTTGTTCATGATGGTTTTTCTGGGCGAGTACGGTTTTTAAAAACCGAGCCAGTACTGGTATAGCGCGGTTTTTAGAAACCGAGCCAGAACTGGTATAGCGCGGTTTTTAGAAACCGAGCCAGAACTGGTAAAAACCAGAAGCTCCAGTTTCTGGTTCTGTTACCACCTCAATATATTTTGAGGTCCAAACCTGTTTTTTGCACAACATTCATTAAGTTTCAACCAACACAAAATACATTAAGTTTCATCCAACACAAAATTCATTAAGTTTCATTCAACACAAAATCAACAATTAATTGTAAAACATAAAATCCATAATACATAATATTCCAACATTAAAACGCAAAAGTACATATTAATTATTAAGTTCCAACACATTCCAAAGTACAAATTACAATGCCAAAATACATAATATTACATAATTAAAGACACTAAACTATCCACGCCGTCCACCTCTTCTACCCCGACTTATTCGTTTATACGTCAAACACGGGTTAAGCATGTTGAGAATCTTCCGAAAAGTACTATGAGCTGGAGTTCCTGGCTCAGCCTCACCAGCATCAAGTGCCCTCTGAACCTCATCCCTGACACGTCGGCATACACCCAATGGATTAGGGTCATGTCTTTGTTGAGACTCCTCGAGCAGCACCTCCAACTCAGGTGGTCTTGGTTGATCCTCTGGAGCTTCTAATGGACGCATTTTGGGACGCGACACTTTGTAAAACCACAAAACATATCCAGGATCGCAGTCCCAAGCATTAACCACAGCTTGACCCCTCATGTTTTCATCGATCAACCGCATATCCATCTCTTCAGCCCACACACGATCAATCTCAAATACATTCATATTTGGCGCACTTACATCGGGGTCTCTTGGAATGCCCTGAACGTAATTAAATTGTCTCAGCACACGTTCAGGCAAATGCTTAGCTTTCAAACTCCCACACCTTAACCAACCAGAAAACCAACATGCATCAATCAAAGGGCGGATATGTCGGCGGTTATCATACGGACAAAACACAACGTCCGACACTTGAATATTGTCGATGCTCTGCCTATAGCCACGTGAATCCTTGTGACCTTGTCCAGGAGCATACTTCGCATTTAGTGGCATATTTTCAGTAAAATTTGTCTCTAACTGCCACATGCTAAGTGTCGGGAAATGTGTAATTATCCACCCCTGAAAAATTCACATACAAGCTTCATTATATGCAAACATAATTATGTAAAATATATCCATGTAAAAAATAAGTTCTACACATATAACATAATATATAATTGAAGGTTCGTATATTTTTACCTCAAAAAATGACATGTAGCCAGCCAACTGGGACGCTTGAGCTTGAGATGCAAAGTCCAAATAATTTTGTAATTGAACAAGGGCAGCAGAACCCCAGTTCCATTCATGGACACTCGACAAGTCCGCAAAGTACTGTATATACACAACGTCGAGGTAGTACGACGATTTGTTGCTGAATATGGTACAACCAACAACAAAAAGCAAAAAAGCCCGTACGCATCTCTCCCTATACATCCTAACCTCGTGCATCGGGGCATTATTCGCGAAAGCAGATTCAGCAGCATCTAAATAATCCATAAAAAGGCCTTGAACGTAGGAATGCGTCAAATATGGCCCTTTTAAGGCGGCAAACATATCCATGGCATCGCCTTCGTCAATTCCAAGATATGTGCTAAGCATTTGAGCTCCGTCTGGTCTTGAAATCTTGACATGGTTAAGAAATTTGCCTTGGATGGAAATATGCAACAAACATTGGACATCGTCCAATGTGATGCCCATCTCACCTATTGGAAGGTGGAATGTACTTGTTTCCGGATGCCAACGCTCAGCAAAAGCCCATAGAAGCCCATAGTCAAGTATGTTGAAATTGGTCCTTACCAGCGGCTCCAACCCCGATGCTATAATATATTGCCAAAACCAATCTTGTGTAGGTTTTTGAATTTTAATAACCTTATTGGCACTGGCAATGCAACGTAACGACCTGTGTAAAATCTGCAAAATCCAACAACGCAATACATTATTAAAATATGCACCTTAACGAAATTACAATATTGAACAAAGTTAAATCATTCATAAAATAATCGACATATTTCTTAGATTTTTACCGGGTCGTTATGTTGTGCATCCCAAATTAGATTTGCCCGATGCTTATGGTAATTTTTTAGCAACGACAAATCACTCGGTCCTCCTGGATAAGACCCTTCTTGTACATTAGGTTCCTCATCCTCTTGTGGTTGTGGTTGTGGTTGTGGTTGTGGTTGCTCATCCTCTTGATAATCAACCGGTTCATTTAAATATTGCTCATCCTCTCGACGTGCGCGTGAACGAGAACCACCCGAACCACCCGCTTCGGCATCGTGTGTTCCTCGCACCGGCGGTCCTTGCTTACCGCGACGCCCTCTTTTAGGTGGAGGAGCATTTGCGGCAAGCTCTTTACGAGCAGACGAATGTGCTCTGCTCGCCCTTCCTTGTCTAGTTCGGCCAACATTGTCGTCTTCCATATCTAAACATAGAAAAAAATTCAAAATCAATACAAACTTTTAATCTATGAGAAATTCAAACTTTTAATTCAACCAAACATTTAATCCATAAACAAATGGAAACATAATTAATATGGAAAAAAGTAACTGATTTCACTCAGACATTTTGTCAAACACTTGGAGTACAATATAGAAACTCAACCTCATACTCACATTTAACATAATATGAAACATGCATTCATGCTATTATCTAACCATACTAACAATTAACCAATAATCAACAAATCAAACAACATAATCACGTTTGAAAGACAAAGACATAATTTGAAATTTATGGAGAGAGGAACAAAATATGCATATAATTGAAAATGTTGAGGATGAACATATAGAATGATCAAAGATGTATGAAACTTACTTGATTATGTATGATTTGAAGTTGGATGTTGATGTAGGGTTGAAAGTGGCGTTTTGGAGAAGAAGAGAGGAACTTAGGGTTATTTTGAAAAAAACTCGTAAATGAAAACAGAAGCTGCTGCTTCTGTTAGTATATACATATGGCTCGGTTTTTAGAAACCGAGCTAACTTAACTCTGGGGGGTGTCTCGGTTTTTAGAAACCGAGCTGACTCTGGGGGGTTTCTCGGTTTTTAGAAACCGAGCTAATTCAAAAGGGGGGTCTCGGTTTCTACGAACCGAGAATGTCTGGCAAAATTTTTATGTAACACCAAGGGCAAAAACGTCTGTTTGGGGGGTATAGAAGAAATGGGGGGGGGGGGGGGGTCAGAAAAGCAATTTTCTCTTTTTGTTGTACCAAATCCGAGATTTGTGCTGAATTTTTTTTTTTTTTTGTCGTTCCTTAACCGGATATCTTTGTGTTGTATCCAATCTAAGATTTGAATTGAAAAACTTTTGAACACTCTTCCCCGACTGAATATCTTTGTGTTGTATCCAACCAGAGATTCATGTTTTTCATGTATTGGTTTTGGATTTTGTAATACATGTGTATGTATCCTACTTTTCATGTATTGGTTATGAGTTATGGGGTTATAATACATGTGTAGGTATCATACTTTTCATATATTGGTTTTGATTTTGATTTTGGTTATGGGTTATTGGGTTATTACATGTGCATATTTCAGGTAACACAAAAAGATGTAGTTATGATTTTTTGGTTGTGGGTTTTTGTTGATTTTTTGGTTGTGGGTTTTTGTTGATTTCTTCTTTTTCTTCGTCTTCATCTTTCTCTTCATCATCATCATCATCTTCGTCTTCCATCTTCACAGGTCTGTATGAACCTTAGTGCTCTGATGCCACTGATATGGTTTTTTTGTATTTTTGAGTATTGCGAGTATTGCGGAATTTGGTGGGATATATTTGATGGAGAAAACGGAGAAGAAAATATATGGTATCCTCTCCTGTTTTATTTTTCTTTCTTGTATATTATTCATAACTATATGGCTCTATATATAGAGCTACATAAAAACAAATCATATATTTTAAAAAACAAACTAATTCTAAAAATTCTAAACAAATCTTAAATATTCTAAACTGAAATATAAATCTTAAATCCTATTATTATTTTATTTCAAATATAAATCTAAAATATATTTAAGACTAAAATCTTCAAAAAGATATTTAGGCATTATTCTCAACAATTATCATGACCATTTAATTAGATATTTTAAATTCAACTTATCAATTTATATAAAGTTCACTTGCAATTAGTTATCTCATATTCAATATTTTTTGTTGATATAAACCTAAATTAAATTCTTCATAAAAAACATAACATTATATTAAAAATATCAGCAATGTCCATTAATTATAGGATACCTAAATAAAGTGGAAAACGAAACCGAGCTCCCATATTTAGGTTCTGTTTGGTCCAGCGTATTTTCTACTTTTTTATAAAAAAATTAAGGAAGTAAAAAATTGTTTTTGACCATATTTCTACGTAAAATAAATAGAGAAATAAAGTAAAAAAGTCAAAAGCAAGGAAAAATAAGGTCAAACATAATTTTTTACTGATCTACTTCATTTAAAGAGAAATAGAAAAGTAGAAAATAAGTCGGGCCCAACTTAAACTCAAATGAAAATGTCTATATTAATAATCTCAACAATGTCGATTAATTATTCAAACCATGATATAAGTACAAAACTTTTACCATCATTAACGATAAATAATGACTGAATTCATTTCTCTCAACAGAAATCAAGAGTTAAGAATCAAACACACCTAGCTATGTTTGGGAAGGTCAAGAAACTAGCTTATAAGCTAAAAGCTTTGTTTGGTAACGGTCATTTTACTATGAGTTTATAGCTTATTTTACTAGTTTATAGCCTATTTTCAAATGCTATTTCAAGTAGCTTATAGCTTATAGCTTAAAAGCTATAAGCTAGCTTATCAGCTAACCACTATTTTTACCAAACAGACCTACTTGAATCTAAATATTTATAAATTATTAATTTTGTAATAAAAATTGAAATAGATTTTTTATATAATATGACTAGATGACAAATTAGTTATTGGTGTGAATAGTTGGCAATTAATTAAAAGCATAAACCAAACCTCAAATGTTGACAAATGGTGGGGCCCAGTTACCGAGTGAGTGTTTGTTTTGTTTGTTTGAAGATGATGTAACCAATTCTTCATCCTTCCATTTTCTTCTTCTTCTTCAAAACCTAATAATCAACAACAATCACTTCTTCATTGATAAAGGGTTTACATGTTGTTTTCCCTTCTTCAATAATCGCTTAATCAATAGATGGATTCTAATTCTCAACCATCAGGTTCCTTCTCTTTCTCCTTTTCCCCCATCAATTTTACTTCTTTTTTTTTCTCAATTTATTCATCATAGATTATACAATTTCAATCTTTTTCCATTAGGGTTTGCGTTTCATTGCTATTCACCACATCAATTAATCACAATTGTCTCTTTTCATCATATTCATAGTTTTTCCGGAACCCTAAAATTCATTGCTTTAATCCCCTTGTTCTTTTCGTTCCCAATCATTCATCAATTTATATATGTATGTATGTATGTGAAATTGTGAATAAGGATAATCTCATAGCTTCCTAGTTGAATTTGAATTATGTTTATTTCTAATTCTAATTTATCTTTCACAAGATTGCTTCTTTTTTTTGTTTTAAGTTAAATTTTCACAAGATTATTAGTTTTGAAAGGTTTTGTTTTTAAGAAAAATAATGTGAATACTCTAAAATTGTGTTGCAGGAAGTAATCCTCCGCCAAAACCTTGGGAAAGGTCGGGTTCTTCATCTGGTCCGGCGCCATTTAGACCTCCATCAGGTGGAAGTACAAGTGATGTTGTTGAGGCTTCCGGGACTGCAAAACCGGGGGAAATTGTTACTGCTACCGATCGAAATACAGCTGTCAATAGGAGTGCTCTCGCCAGGCCTGTTCCCGCAAGGCCATGGGAGCAGGGTTATGGAACTAACAGCTATGGAGGCGGTGCATTAGGCGGTGCGTTTGTTTTTATTTGTAGCTCTTCATGTGCTTTCGATATTTTCCTTGTTTTCTTATATGAAGGAATCGTTTTTTTAAATTTTTTTCTTGTAATCTGCAGGATATGGTTCTACAATGAATTATAATTCTGGATATGGATCTGGATTGTATGGTTCTTCCTATGGTGGTGGGCTAGGAGGAGCAGGAGGAATGTATGGCGGCGGAATGTATGGTAACAGTATGTACAGAGGAGGAGCAGGATATGGCGGTGGCCTTTATGGGTCATCTGGGATGTATGGAGGAGGTGGAATGTATGGCGGTGGCCTTGGAGGTCAAATGGGTGGTTATGGCATGGGAGTTGGCCCTTATGGTGGTGAGCAAGATCCCAATAATCCATATGGTGCCCCTCCATCCCCGCCAGGATTTTGGATTTCTATGCTGCGTGTGGTGAGTCATGATACTTTCAGAACTTAGTTTTTCTTCCATAGGGATAATTAATCAAATGTGGCATGGTCAATGTCAATGTTTGTCCCATTTTGTTTAACTTGATTGTTAAGTCACATATAATTCTTTATTGCTGACATCTTTCATATTTGTAATGGTTAGTCTGTTTTAGATTAAATTATCTTTATTTTTCCAATTAAACTGTATTTAGCACGGTATATTTTGTCTTCGCATGTTTTTGAGCAAAAATCAAAATTTTATGTTCATTATATTAGTTAGGAATTCAGATTGTCTATGAGCTATGTGAGGCAAGACACCGATAGAAACAATAATCATGTTAACAGCCTGTAATGAAACTTCTTGTATCTAGAAGTATCCAGTTAGTTAAGCTGCATATGATCATGGACATTGCATATTTGTATTTAGGTACATTTTTATGCACTCTGCTTACTCTTGTCGTTGTCCGCCATTGCTTCTCTCCTTTATTTCCCCTTTGGATTATTTTAATATGGATATTGATTTTTTGTTATTTGTTGTCCCGAAATATGCTCGGCACATGTTGAACTTATATATTTCCCTCTAATAACAGATGCAAGGCGTGGTTAATTTTTTTGGTCGGATATCAATACTTATAGACCAGAACACCCAGGCTTTCCATTTGTTCATGACCGCAATGCTCCAGGTTTTGTGTTCATATTCTCTAGTGATTTTTTTTATTTGCTAATTGTTTACCTGTCTCCTATGGCTATGGTTGTTTGAAGATTGAAATTAAAGTAAAAAAATAAAATCCTATATGCTCTATTTGTGTGTTTTGAATTGTTGTGATTTTTTTGGCTCTGGTGAAGCACCAAAGCTTATACAAGGATTGGCTTAGGAAGTTGTTTTTATGGCTATCAACTGTCACTCGTTACTAATTTTGAACCTTGTGATTTGTCAAATTGCCTATTGACTTTGAACTTGTTATGCTATTTTTATGTGCTTACAACCTATCTCATGATTTGTGAATTGTGATTCTATGTTTGTGCATTTGTGTTGGTTGTGAACCCATCTAAACATAATATATTGGTTGCTTACAAGTTCGTTATAAAATTTGCTTTATTATTTATTTAGAATGTTAAATATTTACTATATACACCGAGTAAATTGTGTTATATACTTTGATGGATGCTTTATCCGTTGTTTTTGTATTAAGTAAACTCTTACAAGTCTACGAAGATTTTATGTGTTTATATAGACTCTCGAGTTTGACTTTTAGTTCTATTTGACCAATCAATATTTCATATTAGATAGTTGTCTAAAAGGTATTTGCTGAAACTTTTAGTCCCATAAGTCCTAGTTCAACTGGCAAAAATGCCGAAATTGTTAGGCCGGACGTCGTGACCCGGGTTCGAACCCGTGATCTCACAATTATTTGTGAGTTTAATTTCAGTGGATTACCACTTCTTCTAAGACCAAAAAAAAAAAAGGTATATGCTGAAACTGTTGTCCTTCGGATATTATGGACAAATATAATTTCTGGTGTCAAATTATGGAAATGTGACAGTTTGGACTACAACATTTTTGGATCTAAATTTGTATTTGTATAATGTTACTTGAGGTTAAGACTTAAGAATCATTGAATCAATAAGTTATATGAAAATCAATAAGTTATATGAATGCACAAGTGACATCATAGATTTATACGTATGATTTCTGATGTGTTATTTCAGTATGTCGCAGGAATACACTTATTTTACACCCCGTGTGATATTCATTTTAACTCATTAGTCATTCTATTTTTATTTTCTTTGAACTCGCCAACTCTGGAAACCCACTCTGTAATTGCATTATTATTTTAATGTGTTGTGAATATAGTTTAATTTTAGATGATCACTTGGTGTTTGCTGCAGCTATTTGATCGCTCCGGCATGTTGTATGGAGAGCTGGCTAGATTTGTGTTGCGATTGCTCGGGGTCAAAACTAAGAAGGTTAATCCGCCAGGTCCAAATGGACATCCACTTCACGGACCACACAATCCTTCTGGAAATATGAACTACATTGAGGGGCCAAAGGCTGCTCCAAGTGGTAATTGGGACAATGTCTGGGGAAATGACGGCCAGTGAATGATTTGGTAAATTTAGTTAGTGTGTTCAAGTACATTAAAGAAAAGAGAGAAACACCAGCATTTCCGATGAAGATACTGAAGCTGCATAATTCATGTATATCCTAGATTTAATTGCAGTTTTCTATTTTTGTTTGCCTATAGATTTGTTTTACTGGAAGTGGGATCTTCAGATGATAAGATATTATCCCTACCTTTATACCATGTAATCGTTTGCTTTGAACATGCAGGATGCTGCTATTTCTAAGTACATGTATTATTTTGTGTCTAGAATGAATCTTAATTTGCACAACTGCATAAGTTTTGTTGGACACCTTAAATTGCATTTCTTTTAATGTACTCTTTCTTAAATGAGCATTCATCAAAATCACCTTTTTATATGGTGACTTTGAGAGGGTACTACCTAAGTGGTTGAGTTAATAGCCTATTTATTATTGTGAAGTTCTGTAACTTTTTGAGGTAATTTAAATCTAGACAAGATCCATTGCCAGTCTCTTGGAAATGAAAAGCTTAGCGCCTTAGCCAGTTTAGGGGAAACCAATAGATGAGTTTGCAAATTGGTAATTTTGACCAGATGAAGTATCTGTGCTACTTATTTTCTGTTAAGTTGTGTGCACTATTTTTAATCCATTATCATACACATATTTTTTTAAATATAAATATTATATTGATTCCAAACTTTTCACATGTTCAAACTTCAAACCTTACAATGTGTGAGTTTCATCTATAAAAAAAGATACACATTGTATATTCGATTATTACCTATATATAATACTGTAATACATAGTAGTTAATAAAATCACCATGTGGTTGGCTCTAACACGAAGAGGTTCAAACAACTTAAACAAATGGTTAGAAGTTTCATTACTAAACGTAAAACTCAGTTTCTCTTCAATTTGTTCTTTAAACTATAAAAATATAATAATTAGTCCCTAAGCTATTAATAAGGTTCAGGAAGTATGATTTTATCTCATATTATAAAATGAATTGAGGAAAGCCACTAAGTTTGGTCTAGTAGTGACCGGTTTAGGTAGTATGCATGAGGTCATATGTTAAATCCTCATTGTCAACATCGTAAACAAAAAAAGAAAAGAATTGAGGGACTAAATGGATGTATTAATAATAGTTTAGGGCCTAATTGAAAAATTGAAAAGAAGTTGATAGTTTATGGACCAAATTGGTTGCTTCTTCTTTTAGTTTTGATGTTAATTCTTCGGTTTCCCGCCGAAGAGGCTTTGGTAGTTCTAAACTCTGATATCATCTGCGCGGAACCACAAATATTAATCCCTCGAACCTTGTGAGATCCAAACGTTTGGTAAATTCTCGCTAAAAGTTTAACGTACCGATGCATGTCCAACTAAGGAGCGAACATAGAACCTCAATTAAGCAAGAAGAGATCTGCGTCATTTCATATAAGTGTTTTTTTAGTGGTAATTCAGAATTCTAGTTAAATAAAGTTTGATAAAAGATTTATCTCGTTATAAATTAAATTGGAATTCTTTTAAAACAATTTGGTAAGTAGATAATTATTATTTTTGTAAGAAAAAACCTTAAACAAAAACAAAAAGGTAGTAAAAGAAATGGAAAAGAAGGATGTTATTGTGGGTTGAGTGTTCAATTCATCATGCTTACTTGCTTTGCTTTGCTGCACTCTCTCATTCATCACTAACTAGCTAGTTAATTACCTCTCAAATCACTCTTAATTACCAACCAAATCAAATTCATTACAACAGATCAACCATGAACAACAACAACAACAACGACAACAACAGCAACAAAGACACTGCCATAGGAGTCCTTGATTCTCGATTCAACCAAACCCTCAGAAATGTTCAAGGGTATCTTTTCTTTTTCCCTCAATTCCTCGTCTTTTCTGTTTAATTAGTTAAAAGCTTCATAATTTCATTATAAAAAAAAGATGGGTATTTCAGAAAAATTAATGATCTCGAGAATTACGCTGCCCGATTTGTTGATTTCATGTTGATTCTTTTTTCATCGGATTTGGGAAAAACCCATCAAAAAAGTTGATTTTTTTAACATTAAATCAATTGATTAGGAATGATTTGGTTGTGTTGTGTGTGTCTGATAATTGACCCCAATTTTCATTTGATCCGTGTAATCAAATTGGATGGCTTCTTCTTAGTGTTGTGGATTATTGTTATGAAATGTAGGAATAATGAAAAGCTGGGGAAAGTGTCGATGATTGAGTCGCGGTTTCAGTTCTAATCAGTTATTAATTTTGCATTTGCAGCATGTTTAATTGCTCTTCAATTTGGAGATTATATAAAAAAAAAATGCTTTTAGAGAATTAGTAATTTCTTTGCATTGCAAACTTGTTATTCGCGTCGAGAACATTTTTTGTATCATGGATTTCCAAAATTGCTATATCGTGTTTTTATGTTTCTTCGTCTCTAGTGAGTTGATTGATTGAACAATAATTTGTTTTGTTTATAGATTTATATGTTTCAATTTCAACGAGATGCTTGTACTTTATACAATACAATTGATATGTTCTTTCTTTGTCAAGGTTACTCAAGGGTCGTAGCATTCCTGGTAAAATATTATTAAGCCAAAGGGTAGATCCTATAGATAATTCAAGCTTATACTCGCCAACTTACAGCAGGAGTTCCTCATACAACGATACTGGTACTAGTGATCGCAAAATTGAGACAGTAGAGGTAATTTTAGTATTTGTATTTTGTAGCTATGTCTCATTATATGTATCTATAATACTGATTGGTAGCACTTATTCAAGTGTGACTTCTACTCTTAACACAGGAGGAAGTTCACAGTGGAAGCAAACCATTTAGTACTCCCAATGATAATAAATTGAAAACATCAACTTCCCGTGTAGAGAACCCATCTGAAGAAGTCCGGAAATCTTCCATGGGTGGTAGAGCTACTGATTCTGCTAGAGTTATGAAGTTCACAAAGGTTCTTTCTGGAACCATGGTTATATTAGGTATACTTTTATCTTCTGTATTTCTATTTAACTTTATATCACTTATTGACTTATTCTTCATAACTCCCAAATGATCACTTCCCATTATGAAAGTATCGTATGTAGGGTTCAAAATAAATCTTAAGAAAAACTGAAACATTGTTATTATAAATAACTTCTCTTCCAATTTTTTAGTTGTCGAGTTTCATGTGTACTTAGGTTTGCCTGTCAATTACTGTATAATATAGCTATGTACTTTTTTCTCACCATTTACTGCTTTTGCTTAATCAGACATAAACAACCTATATGTTCTTTTTCAGGTTCTTGTAGGTTTATATGCACAAACAATTGATAGTAAACGTATACTCCTACAAAATCACGGCAAGAAGCCATAATCATCCACTAATAAAAAATTAACTACTTGGGTGTCTTTCATTCACTTGATTTTTGGCCCAAAATTTTGTTTGTTTTCAAACATTTAGCATTCATGTTTGCTTATGCTGCAAAGTAATAATGCCTCAATAATATTTATTTAGTTTTTCAGTTTTCAACGGTAAACTGGTTATGAAACCATAATTTTCTTCCTTTAACTATCCTGTAGACAAATTGCGCGAATTAGCTTGGAGTGGTGTTCCAGATTATATGCGTCCTACAGTGTGGAGACTTCTCTTGGTAAGGTCTAGGATCTTCAAGAAGCACAATAACAATAAATTTTGGAGTTCAGATTATAATGTACTAGGATATGTGTATTCTTGTTTAATTTTGGTGATATCTAAACAAATCAATGTAAGGTTTTGGCCCTATATATAGTCACTTTAAGTAAATAGGTCAACATCATGCTTTTCCTTGGACAATTTCTTTTCTTCTTGAAATTTAAAGATGAACTGACAACAGGGATATGCACCAACTAATTCAGATAGAAGGGAGGGAGTTTTGAGAAGGAAGCGGCTCGAGTATCTTGATTGTGTTTCTCAGTATTATGATATTCCTGATACAGAACGCTCAGATGATGAGATCAACATGCTTCGCCAGGTATATCGCTAAGTATAACACATGGCACACTTGATTATTAATGATTAAAATAAATTCTTTTTTAATCTTTACTTTTAACGTTCGGTAGATTGCTGTTGATTGTCCAAGAACTGTACCTGAAGTTCCCTTCTTCCAGCAACCACAAGTTCAGAAATCACTGGAGCGTATTCTTTACGCATGGTACATTACAGATAACCTATTTTTTGTGCCTGATATTATTTTCATCCTGGTGTTCTTTGTTGTGGATTTTATTTTCTGAGGTCAAAAGATGGCTTTTAGCTTTACTAAGATAAGTTAGATAGGGTTTATGAGGAGAGACTTTTACTTTCTTTTTGGGTACTGTACTCAATCTTGTCTGAAATACTTAGCAGATGAAGTAATTTCTGTTAGTTAGACTGATCCTAGATTTTGTTCTGTTTATTTTACTGATTGATAGTGTTGATGGATACCGTGTAGAGATTCCCTTCTAGAAATGGATTCAATTTTAGAAGCCAATAAGATGGTGTCGATATTTATTGCACTTTCAGAAGATTCTAAGAATAGTTGCTCTAGTGTTGCATGTGTTTCTTCTTAGCAGCAGTTTAGAACAATGACGTAGGAAAATAAACTAGATAAATGATGCATGAACGCTAATGAACTTTTATGTGATCTACCTTTCACATTTTAAGTACATCACACAGTAATAAATTGGATTAGTTGTGGTCTTTGCCTGAGATGGATACTCTGGAGATCATTAACTATGGATTGATTATCCTTCCTGTTGATACTTTTTGCTTGTGAAATGTATGTATACATTATCATGGTTATTTTACTTACATGATTTCCTCATCTTCTGCCAGGGCCATTCGGCATCCCGCAAGTGGATATGTTCAGGGGATAAATGATCTTGTCACACCATTTTTTGTTGTTTTCCTATCAGAATACTTAGAAGGGAGCATAGATAATTGGACAATGTCCGATTTGTCTTCAGATAAAATCTCTAATGTAGAAGCTGACTGTTATTGGTGCCTTTCAAAATTGCTTGATGGTATGCAAGACCATTACACGTTTGCTCAACCAGGAATTCAAAGGCTTGTCTTTAAGTTGAAGGAATTGGTCAGGAGGATTGACGGTAACGCTTTTCTCAGACCTGCTGTTTCTTTCAAGTATATCTATGATCATATGGACTTAAATACCCCATTTTTGCATTTGGATATGTATTAGTTTTCAAGACCAACTCACTTTGTTTGTTATTACTATCTCTATTTCAAAATATCAGTTTTTTTATGGTTTTTGCACCACAAATAAGAAAGCTGTTAAATACACAATTTTAGGGAAGCAATTCTAGTTTGATTAAATTATCTTCTCACACTTTGTTAATGCTATCTCTTTAATCACTTTGTAGAGATACCATTTACCAAGAGATAATGCTTTCATAGTTTTCCGAAGTGACAAAATGAAATGAATTTTCTTCTCTAAAACAACTAATATTTTGAAACTTATGGAGTATATTATTACTTGTATATATCCAAATACAGTCTGATACTGAAACTTTGAGCTGCGACAGATCCTGTTTCAAGCCATATGGAGAATCAGGGACTGGAGTTTCTTCAATTTGCTTTCCGCTGGTTCAACTGTCTTCTAATCCGCGAGGTTTGTTCTGATTTTTGTTTCCTTACAAGTTCAATAAATTTCTACAGAAGAATAGCTCTATAATTAATAAAGGGACTGCATATTAAGTTTCAAGGGATAATGGACTAAACAAATTCGACGCAGTTTTTATGCTTTTTAAGTCTGATGTCTGATTTATGTCATTAGATACCCTTTCAACTTGTGACGCGCCTTTGGGATACATATCTAGCCGAAGGGGATGCCTTACCAGACTTCCTTGTGTATATATTTGCCAGTTTTCTTCTTACGGTAAGTCAGTATACTTTTCCCCATTTATATCACAATAGTTTTCATGATGTTATCTGAAAATTTGTACTAGGAGCCACAACCCTACCTGCTATTAGTAGAGTATTGGTATTTCTGTAGTAAATAGTAATGTATAATCGTCGTGTATAATTAAGATACTTTGCGAGGTTTAGAAGATCTGTGTCCCATCAACAAGGACCCCTAAGAAAATCTACTAGGAGAGGACTTAAATGTTAAATTTTTAATATGGTTTGCTTTTGATTATATATGCAGTATTTATTTTAGCATATTATTATACAGTAGAAAAATAAGTGTTCTATAATCTCTATCGTTGTTTTTTCAGTGGTCAGATGAAATTCAGAAGCTTGATTTTCAAGAGTTAGTAATGTTCCTTCAACGCCTTCCAACTCAGAACTGGACTGACCAGGAGCTCGAGATGGTCCTCTCTCGTGCATTTATGTGGCACAGCATGTTCAACAATTCTCCTAGCCATTTAGCTACCTAAGCTCCAATTCTGAATTTCTGTATTTAGTTTTTGTATTTTCAGCTTTAACTCATTCCAATAGACTTTTTCCCCTTTAGTGTGTGATGCTTGTTTCTTATAGATGAACCTTTTTTTTTTTAACCATTTTCACATTTATTTTCCCATGTAATATCTTGTAAAGGAGAGGTATAATAAACCAGAGATAGAAGCTATTTTTGTTGTATTAAATTTTCATATCTAGCAATGTCAACAACAAATGGGAGTTAGCAGACAGTTTAATTTCAATTATATTGATGATTCAAATCGTCCTTTATGATTTTATGTCAATGATGCTTTGCTTGGTTGATTTAAAGGTGCAAGTAGGCGCAGCCGCAAGCATTACATACAAGTGCAAAACTTTTATTCTGAATGCTACCAGCTAAAAATCTACCATTATTTTCAACAACCCTTCCTCATTATAAATAATTGTTCAAATCAAAAGTACAAATGGACTCCAACATTGCAGCATCACTAGTATATAACTTGGCTACGGAAATGGATTTAATGCAGTTGCTGCGTTAACACAGTAATTGCTAACGGCCGTCCAATCAAAAGTGAACAGTTGCCAATTTGGCAGTTGCCACCACCAAGCACACAAATAGTGTTGAGTTGAAGCACAAATAGTTTACGATATTGACCATTCCATACATTTGAGTCAAATGTATGAAATGGTCCAGTGAGCCTCCTCCAGCCAAAATGATGAAAATTAATCACCGAAAGTAGCATCTCTACAATAAAACCAGTACAGTAGAACTTCATCCACTGCAGGAATTATATAACCAGCTTGATATGCCTCTTTTTTGGCTGAAACAAACAGTAAAACAAATTTACAAAATTAGCTACAAAACTATACTTGCATAGCATAACACCATTGAGAATTCCAAGATATAACACCAAATTGGTCATTGAGAAAACAAATTTACGAAATTAACTAATTCTATTACCCTTCCCGTGTAACATATAAGGTGTAATTCCAAAATATAACTTAAAAAACCAGAGAAAGAGAAAACAATAGTTGCATAGCATAACACAATTGAATTTGAAATCTCACATGTTTCTGCTGGACTTTCTGAACAAATTTATCAGGTGCATTGACATAGTCGAAACTCTCTTTTTTCAAAGTTTCAACCAGTTCATGTTCTTCATTCTTCAGTAGATTCCTAATCAATATCGTAAACGTCAATTCATCCGGAAAACACCCTGAATCCTTCATGGATCTGTAAACATCCATCGCCTTCTCTGTATTACCAACTTGGAAATAAGCCCCAATCATCTCATTAAACAACCTCGTATCCGGTTTCAACCCCTTTTCCACCACTCGATTGAACATCTCTTCTGCCATTTCAATCATCTTGTTCTTTCCCAATAACAGTATCGTGTCAGAATACAACGGTAGCAGCAATTCATCATACCCCGCTTCCTCATCATTAACAATAAACTCCAAAACCTATGCTTCAATTATCAAGTCCATAGTTAAAATTAAAAAGTAATAAGAAATAATAGTTATTAGCTACTAGTAACTAACTGATTGGAAGCAAGTTGTTATCAATATAGAGCATTGAAACATACATAACACTGGACACGATACTGATACGTAAACATCGATAATACTATGAGAAAATAGTCCACCAAAAAGAAAAACTTTAAGAAAATAGAAATGATTGAAAGTAACTATAGCATATGTCAGTGTCACGTGACACCAAATACGCCTTCAATCTTTTAAGTGTTAGCTTAGCACTACATATAGGTTAATATGCTTCAACTAAGATCAAATTATTAAATTAGTATGAGTTTGATGCCAAGATGAAATAACTTTTTATCAACATAACTCTCACTCTTAATTAGTTTGATATCATTTTCTATAATTTTCTATAAGGCAAGATAATTTAGACAAAAAGTAGCTAGTTACTAGTGTAATTAGTTTGAATTGACTTATTGAAATTTCTCTATTAGCACAAATACTTGTGAAACTGTTGACTTATGAAATTGTTTTTATCTTATATTCACAAGTTCTACGGAATAGCTTATGAAAACAGCTTATATATTATAAGAAAACAATTTGACTTTGACTCAGTTTGGATAAACAGCATAATTAAGCGTTTATGGGCATAAAAGGCTTATCACAATATTTTCATAAGCCATCCTAGAGAATTTATGGAAATACCGTTTGGATATGACTTATTTTTGAGCTTATGAAAATAACTTATGCAAATAAATACATTTTTATGTTAATTCATAAGTTTTCACTAACAAAAATTGTATTTTTAGAAGTTGTTTTCTCATAAACTACCTTGAAAAACTTATAATAAAACATAAAACTTATTTATTTGCATAAGCTATTTCGCACAAATAAGTCAATCCAAACAGACCATATTTCCATAAATTCTCCCAAACAATCACACAAACGCTTACATTAGCCGATAAATTCAAATAAGCCTACAATAACATATACAAGATAATCACTTATGCTATAAGCACATAACCAAACAGAGTCTTATACCTTAAGAAATAAAAGGAGTTGATTTTGTCTCTGCAATTCAGCCAAAACATCTAAAACATCGGCCTTCAATAATCTGAGAAGTCTTAACTTAAGAACTTGATTGAGTTTTTCATCAGAATTTTTTGCAAGTTTAAGAGCTTGAATTACTTGAACACTTTCTTTCGAAATTGGCATTAATGTTGGTGGCTTCTTGTTTTTGCATGAACGAAGACCACAAACTACTGTTGTTACTTTGTTTCTTCTTCTGTTGTTTTCAAAATTATAATGATAATTGATTCTGTTGTTAATTGAATTTGGAGTTTTCAAAAGCGCTTTTGTCAGGAAAATCGATTCGTGGGGGCTTAGTATCATTTTGGAAGATGGTTTAAGTAGAAGAAGTTGAAATTGATTTTAAGGAAGATGATTTGGGAAACTTACTGCTACCGTGCTTATGTTGTGTGGTTGGTTGTGTTTTAGCTTATTTTCAAACGCATAATTGGTTTAGTAATTTTACCTTTTTTTGTTTTTTTTACTAAAATAAAAGATATTCATTCATTCAAATCGGTAGAGTACAACAGATTCGAGTACAGATTCAATACCGCTAAAAACAAAAAGGATGAATCTGCGAACAAGCTCACAACATCCAAGTTAATAGCATAAATCGGCTTACTCATGCCTATAAATAATGTGATAAAATCAAAGTAACCGGAATACCTGTTTTCGGATCTGCATCGTTGACGAACTTAACCACTGTGTGAATCAGTAGTTGACCGAAGTTGATATGCCGATTCAATCAAACGAACACCGCACAACAAGACGGGATAACAAACAGACACCACACCAAGACGGGATATCAAACAACGTCGCACTGAGACGACCAAATCATACAAAAAAACACAAAAGAAAGATCGAATCTATGTGAAAATCACTTATTTAGATTAAACACCTATTTATTTTTTTATTAATTTAAAATTAATTAATTAAATTGTTAAACTAGATATTAGATAATTTAATTTTTTATATAATAATAATTTAAAATTTTATTAATTATTATATGTCTCTCGTTCTAGGTTGACGTTTATTTACGTTACTTGTGTTTACTCTTTGTTTTTTCGAGTAAATGTCAAATACCCCTTGAAATTTTAAAATTATTCAAATACCCCCCTGAAATTTGGAAATAGGCAAATACCCCATGAAATTGTAAAATGTCAATCAAATTGCCCCTGTTCCGTTTACTCCTTCTATTTTGAGCCTTAAAAAGCACATTGTTTGGTCCTTCAACCTCCTTGCAACCAAGCATTCCAAGGAACCAAAACAGTAAAATTATCATCACTAGAATCATTTTTATCATCACTATCATTGCTTTTAAAATCAGAACCAAGAGGTTCTAGCCACCAAATAGACTCTGAGTCATCAGATTTAGAACCAAACAAGAAACATCCATCACCAACATCATACTCTTTATCAATTCTTCTCTCATCCATCTTTTCCTCATTAAAATAGACGGAGTAAACGGAGCAGAGAGCAATTTGATTGAAGTTTTACAATTTCATGGGGTATTTGCCTATTTCCAAATTTCAGGGAGGTATTTGACGAATTTTAAAATTTCAGGGGGGAATTTGACATTTTACTCTTGTTTTTTCTCTAGTTAAAAAAACTCGATATTTGTTTATGATTTTTGGAAACAAGTGTTTCTGAAGTACTTGTTAACAAATTAAAAATGAAAGAAGAGTTTTAGCATAGAAAGCGTTAAGGGAGTCGGTCCGGTCCACCTCAGCCTAGGGGACAACACATATAAAAAGGCTTAAGTGGGCGGCCATTAATTTCATGGGCTGCTAAATTAGGATTCGACCTGATTAGCAAATGGCTACATAGATCAATGGGTTGGCCCGATTAATTTCATAGTTTTTATTTTTAAAAAAAGATTCAATGAAAAATTAACTACATATCACACAACTTAGTATCTATGTCAGGTTAGAGAGATTTGTAAATGATGAATCACAAAGTACACCCTCAACGCTAATAAAGTTCAAGCTTACATTACAGACTAAATTTTCAAAATACATAACAAAATAAATTATAAATTATAAGGTAACTTTTCGGCCTAAGTATCTTAAACACTTGGTTTTACATGCAATTGTATCTTCTCTATTTCTAGTATATATTTGCAATTCATAATACACAATAATATCTTGATAAGTCAACAATATCTCCCTCTTCAACTATATCAATCCTTGTAAAATGTTTCCAAACAACATATGTCCTTGCCCTTTCTCTTAGCATTTTTTTCAACGGGATCACCCTTAATAATATTTTTCGTACCGGTGGATGGTCACTCAAGTCTAGGTTACTTGAGTTTGGACTTTTTTTTTTATAAATTGACCAGCCAATTTTTTTTTTTGTTTTTTAGTTGGTCGGTCCAAAAGCTCATAGGGTCGGCCCACAAAAAAATAGGCTCAGTGGGCCAGCCTAGAAAGGCCCAATCATTTTTTACGCCTGACCCTTATTAAAATACAAGATTAATGGGTCAGTTCGGTAGCCTAACTCATTTTGACGACTATAGTGTTAAATACACAATTTTTCGTTTATTTATTAGAAATTTTATTTGATCATCAACAACACAAAATGACGCACATATTATATATTATATATGTATTAATATTATATTCGATTTATTTTTACCTTTATACATAAAATCAACAAAATTATTATATTTAAGCCCCAGTTTCACAAATATTTTGAAATATTTATTTAAAATAAGGGTATTGTTAACGAGTACCCCAGGATACTCTTTAAGCATTCTATTTAAAGAAATTTTTTATTAAAAAAGTTAATAAACAACGCAATTTTCAATGCGTTGACTTTATATATTTACATAAAATTCTATAAAAAAACTTACTCCCTCTAGTCCTTAATATTATATGAGACACTTTACTTTTTAGATTCATTGCAAATCTAATGTATCTAGTTAATATGGACTAGATACTACATTAGATTCTCAATGAATCTAAAAAGTAAAGTTCTGTTATATTAAGAACCTGAAAGAGTACTATTTAAGGTTTAAATAGTGTCCCGGGGCACTCATTAACATTTGTCTTAAAATAATTATCAATTTAAAATATAGAAAAATAGGTGCAATAAAAACATTCAATTTCAAGTCAATAATTTAATGTTGGTCAAAAAAGAATTGATTAATATTTTAGTCAGAATAAATTATATTTTCAAATTTCCACCAAAAAAAAAAAATTATATTTTCAATACCCGTTAAAAAAATTTTCCCTTAAAAACATTCTAGTCAAAATAGATAACAATTCCAGCTCTCTTCTTATCACAATTGTGGGGGAAATAATTAGGTGCAATAAAAACAATCACTTTAAAATCAAGAGTGAAGATCCATTTTAGTCCCTCACAAATTTCTAATAGGACAATCTAGTCCTTGACAAAAATAAAATTCATATTAATCACTGACATTTTCATATCGGAAATTAGTTTATCCCAAATATGATACTGTTAGGGACTAATTTGAGTTTTATTTGTGTCATAACTAAATTATCCCATCAAAAATTTATGAGAACTAAAATAAGTCTTCACTCTAAAATCAATAAATTTAATGCTAGTCAAAAAAGAATTAATAACAATTTCCAGTCAAACATTATATAAAAAAAATTCTAGTCAAACTAAATTCTATTCCAGTCAAAATAAATCATAATTTCATTACCGTATCTTTTATTTTTTTATTTATTGCATTAACTTTTCAAGTCATTATAAATAGCCTATTGGTATATGCTCCTTTCAAAGTATCCTTCAGAAAAAAAACAAAAATCAACCTTTCAAAGTAAAATGGCAATTCGGTTCAATCATCTTCTTTTCACCTTTGCAATTATGTGCATTTTTTCTGCTATGGTTTCAGGTAATAAATTAGTTTTCTCTATATCGTTCCAATTTTATAACTCACATTATTTATATTTTAAATAAAAATACACGCTATAGAAATTTTAGGATTTTTTTGTTGATAAAATTATAATCCATGTTATTTATCAAAGTTTTAGGAACCATATTTTTCATTATAAGAAAAAAGGAACCATATTTTTATTAAAATGTATAACATCTTTCAAAATGAAAAAAATAAATAAAAATCAGAATATTATATAATTATATAATACATCTCTAATGTCATTTAATTGATTGTGCAGGATTTAGAACTATACCACCTCCTGGGTCATTAGAATGTTTTCCTATGGATAATTGTACAGAACTTCACTCAGAACCATGTAATCAATTTTGTATAACTAAGGGATACCCTAAAGGTGGTTTTTGTGTAAGGTCAATAATACACAACCGCCCTTGTTGTTGCTTAAAACATTGATATTTCTACACTTTCAATGTGTTTGTATAACTTTTTTCTATCAATAAAATCATTAAATTTTTTATTATTTTCTATTAAATATCAAAAATGAAAATTTATATTTTATTATAGTGATTATGAATTTTATAATAATGATCAATAAAATAATAGATTTAGTTGTAAAAAAAATACTTATTATGTTTTTTTTCCCTCTATTTTATCAATTTCATGAAATTAGATCTCAAATTTAAGCTTCAATTCTATGTATAAAATACAATTTCTTTACCAATTAAACTAAGCTCACGAAATTTTACCTTCCTAATTTATTTTTTAAAAACATGCTCTTGTCATCTTTAGGGCTTTGATTTTTTTTTTGTCTACTTGAGTGTGATGTGCTTTGAATGTTGATCAGTATGTTTTAATCGGAGAATCTCTTTCGACGACAAAGAATCCCTCACATGAAGTGTTTTCTGATTCGACTTTTAAGAAAGGTGAGATTGAAGCAGTTGTTATTGCTACCAGAGTGCATACATTCTTCAGTGAAATTACCCACCTTGTTGACAGCACCAACCAAGTTAGTCACTTTCAGAAAGTCCTAACAACAATAGGTAATTTCTGAAAGCGACCAACTTGGTTTGTGCTGTCCACAATGTGAGCAGCTTTGCCGAAAAATGTGTGCACTCCAGTAGCAATAACATCTGCTCCGATCTTACCCTTCTTAACGGTTGAACCAGACAATACTTCATTTGAGTGCCGAAATTCTTTGTCGCTGAAAAGATTCTCCGGTCAGAATTTTTGTATCTTCATCCTAAAATTCATTATTAGAAAGATAAACATGTGTAGTGTATGAGTGTTGTAAACCTCGAGGTATCAAGTTCAATTACATCGATAAAAAATATCACAACAATAGATCATTTAGATATATTTTATTTACCTCCTTTGAATTAGCAAGCATCTCAGTAAATGCAGCATCTATGACCTCTTGATTCTCAGTCCTAGAAGTCATTGCTACAAGAAGGGTAACAATCCTTCTCTGAGATCTTGTTACCCTTTTTGTTGACTGACGTCTTCTTTTTATTTTTATTAATTGATGTTAATTCACTTTTCTATTTATAACACTTGTAGGTTTTCAAAGATGGTTGGTGGATTGAAGAAGATGCTGCAATTTTGGTCCCAGGTGACATAATTAGCATAAATTACGAGATACCATTCCTGTTAATGCTCGTCTCCTTGAGTGTGATGCGCTTTGAGTGTTGACCAGTTTGCTTTAACCAGAGAATCTCTTTCGACGACAAAGAATCCCTCAGATGAATTGTTTTCTGATTCGGCCGTTAAGAAAGTTAAGGTTGAAGTAGTTGTTATTGCTACCAGAGTGCGCACATTCTTAAGTGAAATTACCCACCTTGTTGACAGCACCAACCAAGTTGGTCACTTTCAGAAAGTACTAACAACAATTGGTAATTTCTGAAAATGACCAACTTGGTTTGTGCTGTCCACAAGGTGAGCAGCTTTGTCGAAAAATGTGTGCACTCCATTAGCAATAACATCTGCTTCCATCTTACCCTTCTTAGAGCAACTCCAACAGTTTAATATTTAAGTTTGTCCGCCAGCTGTAATGGAGAAAGCAAGCCTTTTTTGTCCTCATGTGAAAAGGCAAGAGCACCAGGTGGAGATGAGGTTCATCATGACGCAACGGAACTTCATGGTTCTTTTGAATAAAATACTAATTTATGTTCTTATTTTTATTTTTTTAATTTGCAATAAAGTTCAATATGAATATTATAATAATAAATGAGGTAAAGTTGTGGGACCAAATAAGAGTTTGTTAGACCAAGTGCAATGGTAGAGAAATTTGGTGTTGAATGGGTGTTGAATGAGTTTTGAGTAGTGTAATGGTGGTGTTGAAGATGATGTGGAGGAGGGAAGTGTTGAATGAATTCAACATGTTTAATCTGAACACGGGGGGACACGTGGCGCTTTCTGGTTCGCGCAGCCTGGCGCGTGTGCCACACGCGCCGACAGGACGCGTGAATGGCTGATCCGCGGAGAGAGAAGAAGCTTTTGGATAAAAAGGCAGCCACGTGGCTGCCTGTGATTGGTCCGGCGGATTTTTTTGATTTTTATCCTTTAAACTCAATTATCTCATTGAAAATTAATTTTTAATTTTTTTATTTTTTTACCAAAATTCGTGATTTTTTTTCCTCTATAAATAGAGACTTGGTTCATTTCATTTGGACACAGAAAAAAAAACGCATTTTTTCACTATCTTAATCTTTTTATTAGTGTTAATCTTGAAGTTTTAGTCTTTTTTTAAGTGAAATGGATCCCAATAATCCTTTGAACACCCAAAATTCTCCTAATTATCCCGATAATTATCATAATCCCAACAATTATCCAAATCCCAACAACTACCAAAATCTTCAAAATCCCAACAATTATCCAAATCAATTTTCCAACCAACATCCTCAAAACACATCTAATTTTGGTTTTCCACCAAATTCCAACCAATATCCTCAAAATTTTCATCAATATTATGGATCCATGATGAGAACTCCATATCAAACACCCATGTTTAATGGTTATATGCCAATGGTTAATGAAAATTTTCCAAATAGTGGTGCTCCTGAATTTCCCGAATTTTCAACACAACTAACTATTGGTGCCATGACAGCTGCTAATGAAGTCATTCCAAGTTCAGATGATTCAACTCCTAAGAGCAAGAAAAACCATCAACCAGCATGGAACACTGCACAAAATTTGGTTTTAATTAGTGGTTGGATTAAATTTGGAACAAACAGTATTGTCGGGAGAAACCAGAGAGCCGAAACATATTGGGGTAAAATTGCTGAGTATTGTAATGAGCACTGCTCATTCGATCCTCCGCGTGATATGATTTCATGCCGAAACCGTTTTAATTACATGAACAAAATACTGAATAAATGGATTGACGCTTATGATGGAGCTAAGCGTATGCAAGCAAGCGGTTGGTCGGATAATGATGTGTTGGCAAAAGCTCAGGAACTATATGCATGTGGGAAAAATGTTCAATTCACTTTAATGGAAGAATGACAAGCTGTCCGTGATGAACCACGTTTTAGAAGTCAAGCAGAAGGAAATGTTGGCTCGGGAAGTAGTGGATCTAAGAGATCTCGTGACAGTGATGCAAACTCTGTAGGATCCAGTGCTCGCCCTATAGGTAGGGATGCAACCAAAAAGAAGGGAAAAAAGAAAGCTTCCACATCCACAGAGGTGGTGGACAAAGAATGGGATAATTACATCAAAATCAAGGAGAAAGAGAGTGAACAATTGTCAATGTTACTTTCCAATCAACAAATGTTACTTTCCAATCAACAAGAGACAAACAAAATTAAGAAAATGGAAATGTATATGAAGTTAAGTTATGATGAGAATCTCGATGACGTGAAGAAAGCCATGATGGAGACGTTGGCCAAATAACTGTTTCCATAATTAATTTTAATCAATGTAGTGTTTGCTTCCTTATTGTAATATGTCAGTGTAATGTAATGTCTTTGCTTTCATTATTGTAAAATATGTCAGTGTAATGTCTTTGCTTTCATTATTGTGATATGTCAGTGTCTTTGCTTTAATTATTGTGTCCACCACCCAACGTGCTTTAATTATTGTGTCCAAATTAACTCTATACAATAATTATTTGAAATCCGTCACCCACCCAAGCCTTATCTGATAATTAACTCTATACAATAATTATTTGAAATCCGTCACCCACCCAAGCCTTATCTGATAATTAACTCTATACAATAATTATTTGAAATCCGTCAGTGGATAAAATTGAATCTATATATATGGACTCATTCATTTATGTATCAATATACTTCCAATATCACAATGGATCCATCAACCGGTGAGTTTGATCTCGCTAAGTACATGCAAAATCGTGAAGTTGAAGAAACTTATGTACTCAAACGATTTAGAGAGCGTAGAAAAAAAATATTGGAAGATAGTGCACCTCGCACTAGAAAATATCTAAATAGAGATCATGCAGCGGCAAACCAAAGACTAATTGACGACTACTTTGCCAATGAGCCTACATATGACGATGCAATGTTCCGTCGTCGGTACCGCATGCAAAAACATGTTTTCCTTCGAATCGTTGGGGACCTTTCAAGTAGTGATAACTACTTCACCCAGCGAGTTGATGCAACCAACAAAGAAGGTATATCACCCTTAGTAAAATGTACCACAACAATGCGAATGTTAGCATATGGTGTGGCAGCAGATGCAGTTGATGAGTACATCAAAATAGGAGGTAGTACAGCATTGCAGTGCTTACGTAGATTCTGTAAAGGAATCATACGATTGTATGAGCAAGTATATCTGAGAGCACCAACCCAAGATGACCTGCAAAGAATACTACATGTTAGTGAAATGCGGGGGTTTCCAGGGATGATTGGGAGTATTGACTGCATGCACTGAGAATGGAAAAATTGTCCTAAAGCATGAGAAAGTCAATTTACTAGGGGGGATAAGGGAACCACCTCAGTTATTCTTGAAGCCGTTGCAACTCATGATCTATGGATCTGACATGCCTTTTTTGGATGTCCGGGAACATCGAACGACATAAACGTTCTAGATCGTTCACCAGTTTTTGATGATGTGGAACAGGGAAAGACTCCAAGTGTGAATTTCTACGTGAATCAACGTCCCTATGATATGACATACTATCTAGCTGATGGTATTTACCCTTCTTATCCAACTTTCGTCAAATCAATTAGACTTCCTCAAAGTGAACCCGATAAGTTATTTGCTCAACATCAGGAGGGATGTCGGAAGGACATCAAACGTGCATTTGGAGTGCTTCAAGCTCGATTTAAAATCATCCGTGAACCAGCTCGCTTGTGGGACATAGCCGATCTGAGTATCATCATGAGGTCTTGCATCATATTACATAATATGATTGTTGAGGATGAACGAGATTCATATGCTCAACGTTGGACCGATTTTGAGCAGTATGGGGAAAGTGGATCTAGTGCACCGCAACCATTTTCAACCGAGGTATTACCCGCTTTTGCAAATCATGTGCGTGCTAGATCCGAGCTTCGTGATAAAAAAGGTTTTAACGAATTGCAAGCAGATCTAGTGAAGCACATTTGGACAAAGTTTGGAATGGGACGTGGCTGAAGATGATTTGTATTGTATTTCTTACGTTGCTTGTGTGTTATATTGCAATTTAAATTATTTGTATCGTTTTAACTACGTTTCTTGTGTGTCGTATTTTAAATTAAGTTAAGATGATTGTATTGTATCAATTATTTAAATAAATTTTGTTTTTGTTAAAATTGTCTCGGGAATTTAATTTAATTTTAATCGATAATTATAATTTTAATCGATTATTTGTATCGTATAATTTAAATTTAATTTTAATCGATAATTATAATTTTATTTAATCATAAAAATTTAAATTTAAATTTAAATAAGAATATGAAATAGAAAGTGGTGGGGTAGAGAAAGTGGTGGGGTAGAGTGTTGAATGAAAAAACTATTGGAGAGGGTAAAAGTTGAGTGCGGTGTTGAATGATTATGTGGATGAAAGAGAAAATGATGTGGAGTGAAAAAGTAGGTGTTGAAGGGTGTTGAAACTTTTTTTCCATTGTACATAGTCTTAGAGTTGCACCGATGGAGTAAAAAATAAGTGAGTTGCTTCAAAGTGATGTGACTTTAACGGGACCCATAAAATACCTTTGTGATGAGTTCACCATTGGAGGTGCTCTTAACCGTTCAACCACACAATACTTAACCAATCAAAGCAAAGCATTGAAGCAGAGAGAGAGAGAGAAAGAGAGAGAGAGGATGAGTTGAGCGGAGGGAGAGAGAGAGAGAGAGAGAAAGAAAGATGGGAATATCAGCATCAAAGCGAGTTAACAACACTTTCCAGAACTCAGAGCGATTCAACTCAGCATGTGACTCAGCGTTCACTCAATGTCTTTCTCTAACTCAACACGCTTTCGAAGGAGTTTTACCTTATCAACTCAAAACCGCTTCCGATCAAATCCACACAATCCTCTCCGATCATCCACTCATCCAAAAATGGGTCCCACAACCTCCTGATCGGACTCAAGTTGATTCCGCCCTCCGCCACATCCTTCCGTCCGATCACGGAAGCGATAACGTCCTCCGACTTCCGATGTTCAAGGATTGGGCTCGTTATCTTTACACTGACGCTGTTTTGTCTTCCGCCACTAAAGCTTTGATTGTACGAGTTCCTGTTGGTATTGCCGGAATCGTTGGAATTGGTGCCGTTGCTCACTCCGGTCCGGCACTGGTTGGAACTTTCGTCGGAGCTTATTCTCTCGGTGTTGCTCTCTCTATTTTTCTTGGTTTATCCGCATAATTAATTAATTTTTATTTCCAATGCTTTATTTTTCAATATATTTCCTTTTTTTCCCCCTTCAAACTGATAGTATTGTATAGTCACAATGTATAAGTTAAGTAGCAGTAGCAATAGATTTTAGGGCTGGTTTGAATTAGCTTATTTTTTAAGCCTATATAAAACAACTTATGCAAATAAATAACATTTTATGTATTATTTATGAAAAAATAACTTATAAAAATACAATTTTCCCCGAACTTATGAATTAACATAAGCTTAAAAAATAAGTTCTTAGTTAAGTAGCAATGTTTTTTATTTTTATAAACCAACATTCATTAAAAAAAAGGAGAAGAAGGAAACAAAAGTACAACGAGGGGGGACAACAACCAAAACCCTCAAAGGTTAAACGAATCTAAAATTTGGCAAACCACTTCTATTTCTAAAAAAATCAGCTCTGATCTCATTAGGCAGACAAGACCACCATGTGAAATTAGAGAGAGACCTAGGTTGGCAAGTTTGTCGGCACAGTGGTTACCTTCTCTGAAAATATGAGTCAACATGAAATTCAAACTATTAAGCTTTTGGAGACAACTTTCCCATCTAGTTCTGAGCTGCCAAGGAATAAGACTAGGAGACTTTAAGGCCCATGAAGCAACCATTGAATCACTTTCAATCCAAAGATTCTTCCAACCTCTATCAAAAGCTGCTTCAATAGCAAAGATAATACCCCATAACTCGGCTTTCAACGCATTAGCAGTCCCAATACTAATAGCAAAGCAGCCAAGAAAATCACCTCTATAATTTCTAAACACACCGCCACAGGCAGAAGGGCCTGGATTGCCCAGAGAAGACCCATCAGTATTACATTTGACCCAACCAAGGATTGGAGGATGCCAAATGACTTCAATGATTCTAGGTGCACGACGGGGATGAATGTTGACTTTAAAAGCTGTTAAGTAGCAATGTAAGTTACTCGTAAGTAGCAAATATTCTATCTGGTCCCTCACAATTTTCTCTCGGTCCAATTTAGTTCGGATAAAAAAGTAAACTCAAACTAGTACAAATTGATCCCTGATTCATTAGTATAAAAATGTCAGGAATGTTTTTTGTCGGGACTAAATTGGGCCGAAGGAAAATTGTGAAGACCAAATTGAATTTTCACACTAAGTTAATTGTTCTGTTAAATGGTGTACTTATAATTAAGGAATATAAAAAAAATGTTATTAAAAATCACAATATAAATTTGAAAAGCTAACATGTTTAACTTGAAGATAGTTTGGATGTTTTATCTTTGATGAGATGTGTTGCATCAGAATAGGTGAGTTTGGAGTTGCAAATGATGTAAAAAAAAAATCTTTGTGGAATTAATGGACCAATTGTTGATTTTTGCAGTTTGTATTGTTGCTAGAGAAAATATCAGTTAGCAATAAATAATCCTTCTAATTTGAAGAATTAACTTACTCTATAGAAACCTGGTTTTTATTAGTGCAAAGTTAGAATGCTGCACAAATTTAGGGTCTGCTAGCTCCTTTATGCCCAAAGACACCTAAACTCTTGACTTCAGCTAATGATCTTCCCTATCTTGATCTTGTTATTAAAAAACCAAGTTACACATAGGATAAAATAAGGCCGGAGCGAAAAAAGTTTATAAAAGAGTGAATCCGTTTATCTTACAAGTCGGTTTTGTAAAGATTAGTTAAATCTAATATAAAATCCTGATAGTTTGTATGCCTAATTAAGGCATGGCATAAATTTTTTGGAAGGAACTTCCTTGCAAGTTAATTCCTTTCGATATCTTCCAACCAGACTTCGACCATGTGAAATCATTCCACAATGTCACAAGCTGAATACATGCTACTTGTCTTTGGAACAAAGAAAATGTATAAACCATGCCAACCTGTTGTTATTCAGGGGAAATGGAAGACAAAGCAAATGTAGTTTAGTTAGTTTTGTTAATATTGTTTTGTCATCAGCATTAAACCTATATATCAAAAAAAGTTTTATAATTTTTGTTCCATTTGACTTGACTGGTGGGTGTCTCCAAGAAAAAATGTGTTTGGAATGAAACTATCTAAAGTCTAAACCTTATAACCTGCCAGTCAAGAAACTTATTGAACTAACTACTAGTCTAGTCTAGGACACAACACAAGGAATTGAAGCATATAGACATAGATGATTTTGATATACATTCATATCATATATGAAATGAAATGATTCATCAGACTCCTGAATCCTACATAATATATGCTGCTGCCTGCTGTATTCTGAATGTTCATATATATGTGTGTGTGCGTGCGTGTGAATTAAGTGTCCTCTCAGGAAATGAAAGTAAAGAGAAGAGATTCAGACTTACAAGTCCTTGAGGCATGTACTCTTGGATTCCAATTCCGGAGGATCTTGGCGATCCACTGAAAATACTGAAGGCATATTAGGCACATCAAATGTCTTGTGCAGATGCAGAAGAGGGAGATTTTCAGCAGACGCAGGGGTTGAGAAAGGTGGTGATGAAGTTGAAGAAGCTGAGAAAGAGTATCTACTGTTACCTGCTCCATAACTTATTGGTAGTGGAGAGGGAGGTGTAGGAGGTGATGATGTTGGAGACTCCCACTCTAACTCCAAACTCATATTATTAATCAACAACATTATTAATATTCATTCACAAACTCTCATTTCCTTCTGTTTCAAAAGTGATTTTCTGGATAATTTGAAAATGAATGCACAAGTTTTTAAGTATGTGTATAACCTCCTAACTAACGGTCATGCCAAATTTCAATGTAGTACAGTACCAACCATCTGTTAGTTTATTATTGGGCATTTAAGCATCACTCAGTCAAATCTTAGTTACTTTGGGTTTGACTTTCAGCTTGAGAACACCTTTTTTTGTGCACACAGGACTCTCCAGCTGAATCTAATTTAGACTACAGTCACAATACACTAAGCAGTGTCTTAAGTTTATGGCCACCAACTCCGGCGATTTTTAAGGAGGTTCTGAGTTCGATTCCAAAAACTAATATAACCGCTATTTTTACTAACATCTGCCTATAAGAAAAACAGAGAGACCAACACGGACACAAATAAATATATTTCTAATGCTATATTTGTGAATATTAATTGACATGTTGCAGAACGAAAAGTTGAATTGTGTATATACGATGATACCATTTTTTTTTGTGTGGAGAAAAGATAGTCTAAGTTTAGCAGAAGAAAAAAAAAAGCAAACAAGCCAAAGGAAGGAAATCCAAAACTAATATGAGCTGCAACTTGTTCAGTAATAAGAAAATCGAAGTAACTATCCCATATCAGGTAGAGATAATCCTTCTAATTTGAAGTATAAGACTTGATAGAAACATGGTATTCTATGACAAATGTAGAATGCTGCAAAAAATTTAGGGTGTGCTCCTTTATGCCTAATGACACCTATTAAGAAGTCACACATCAGTTGCGAGATAATCTGAATACGAATACATGTTTATAAAGAAGAAATCATGTTTTGCTTTTCACACATATCCCCTCCGGTTTGAGAGCCAGTATTTTCTAAGTGAGAATCACTATTTTTCATCAAATCAATAAAAAAAAATAACAATTATCCTAAATTAAATTATTTGATTAAAAAATATTAAAATGGTAACGGCCGGAGCTCCGCCCAAAAATCACCGCCGCCGCCAACCCGCCGGACCGCCGCGCTCCGCCACCTACCGCCGGAAAATATGCGACCACTGCCATGGGTCGCCGGAATCCACCGCTAAAATACCACCTCTTTCAGTAGGGAAGGCATCAAACTGATGCATTGGCAAAAGAGCAGACTGCAACAAAATAAAACGGAGTCGGTTTTCGGTTGCCATGAAAATTAGGTGTTCCAAGAGCAATAGCAAATGCCTTTTGAGTATAAACTCAGTTATCAAGGTAATAATAAGTCCCAACATTCTTTTGCTCTCTGTCCTTTGTTGATCCAAGTTTGTTGATCCTTGGGCGGAAATTAGTTGGGTCTCTTCTAAATGTGATATCAAGATGCTGCAACAGTGATTAGATTATTAGACATATCATACAAACGGAACGAATTAATGAAACCATTGAAAAACTTACAGATAAGAAAAGGTTCATCCCAGTAAGCAATGATTGTGGAGAATTTGCAGTACAATCAATTGAAGGTTGACCCTCGTAAACGATAACTCTGTCAGCAAGATAAGTTGCCATGATGAAATCATGCTCAACAATAAAGGCTGTTTTCTTTCTATGAAGAATAAACCTCTTGATGACTTTTGCAACAACAATACGCTGTTCCGAATCAAGATATGCACTTGGCTCATCTATCAGATAGATGTCTGCATCCTGTTGTTGTATGTAGGACAATATATATCAACTGATTAGAAAACTATAAATGCTATTTAGTTTGAAATGAATAAAGTAGCAAAAACAAACACGCAATCCGAAGGGTGAAACATAATAAAATACCTTCCCAAGACAAATGCATAAGGCAACTCTTTGCAACTCTCCACCAGAAAGATTCTGAACCTCTTGGTCCATCAACTGTTCTATAAGTAGTGGCTTCATCACATCTGAAATAAATTGGGGATGAGTATATGCATCAGGGATTTTTCGATCTAGCAACTGTTTAACAGATAATTGGGACTTTGGGCTAATTTTCTGAGGTTTGTATGATACGTTGAACTCGGGCATCTCCACATCAGATCCACCTTCTATAGTATCAGGTTTCAACGAACCAGCCTGAATAAAAGAAGATGGTGAATAAATATATGAAGAAGAATTATGCAGTTTGATAAAGAAATAATAAGACTATAAGCATACCAGCATACGAATGAATGTTGTCTTTCCTGTCCCATTTTCGCCCAGCATCACAATAATCTGTGAATCTGTAAATTCTCCTTCAACTACATGAAGCCTGAAATTGCCTTGAGTTTTAGTCATCGTTGGGTATTTGAATCGATTATAAGTTTGAACTTCCTCAGCAATTTCCTGTGGAGTCTCTGCAACCTTGAAAGTAAGAGAGACATTCCGAAACCTAAGATTTTCTGTTGGAACAAAGCCGGACAAGAAGATATTAATTCCTTCTCTGACTGAGAAAGGGAGTGTTACAACACCGTATACACCAGGTTGGCCATACAAACAGCAGATAAAGTCTGATAAGTAGTCCAAAATACTAAGATCGTGCTCGACAACAATTACATAGCTGAAAAAAACAAGAGGATCGATTTCATATAACTAAAGATTCTTAATAAAAATCAATGACGATGCAGAAACTACTAGAGAGGAAAGGAAACAAACCTATTAGGCCTGAGCAATGACCGAACAACTTGAGCAGCTTTCAGCCTTTGTTTCACATCAAGATAACTCGAAGGTTCATCAAACATGTATATCTCTGAATTTCGAAGGGCAGCAACTGCAATGGCAAACCTTTGGAGCTCACCACCTGAAAGATCACCAACATTACGATCTAAAACTTGATTAAGCTCAAGATCAGCACAAAGGTGTTCCTTCATATCTCTCTCATTGTATTGGTCTAGCAACTGTCCCACGTTCCCTTGCATAGTTTTTGGAATGTTGTCAACATACTGAGTCTTGATGCTAGCCTTCAAATCATCCTCTAGCATGCGAGTAAAGTAATTCTGCAATTCAGATCCTCGAAAATGGGTCAAAATTTCCTGCCAATCAGGGGGTTCCTGCAAAGGGGAAGAAAAGTTAAAAATGAATGCAATGAAACCTCAAACATGTTTGTAGTTCTGCTAATTTTGTGGTTCTTACTGTGAAACGACCCAAGTTGGGCTTCAGTTTTCCAGCCAAAACGTTAAGTGCAGTGGACTTCCCAATTCCATTTTTCCCAACCAAACCAAGCACTTGCCCCGGCCTGGGAACCGGCAACCTGCAATTACAATTACAATTCTTGGATTGATAAAGCATATGTTCTGACAAACGACATGTTTTCCTACTATTTGCATTTGACACTTTTGACTTTCTAGCACCAGAGGTGAGTCTTCTACAAAGGTTATAAATTATGTCCCCTAAAGCTATGAATGTTGTTTTTTAAGAGAATTGGTTTTGCTATTCAGAAGAGCGGAGCTCTACCAACTGAGCGATATCCCCAAGCCAAGTCGGAGCGGAGTCAAATCAGGAGAGACATAATTGGCTGCATTAATTTCTGTAGCTATGCCCCCCAGAACCTAAGGGAGCATGAGTCATATATTCTGCGGGTTAGCGGCGCAGCTCGTTGCCCGTTTGTCTTTTATTCATATGTAATTATGTTTTATCTAAGCTTAATTTTGAATTAATAGTTTAATATATTGAGATTACAATTACCACACACACATACCTGTGTAGCTTAAAGGTATTAGGACCATATCGATGAGTGGTATCTTTGTCCAAATTCTCTGGCAAGTTGATAATGTCGATGGCTCCAAAAGGACATTTCTACAGCAATCAATATCATCACATAAACCCAATTATAACAACAATTATAACAAGAAATCTTGGAAGCATCTTTAAAAAAGTGAATGATAATAATAATAATACCTTAATACACACAGTGCATCCATTGCACAGTTCCTCAGATATGTAAGCAATCTTGGAAGCAGAAGTAACCTCAATACATAATTTTCCTTGTTTGACGATAGGACAATTCTTCTTGCACTCTTGACGACACTTTGTGGGTTTGCATCTGTCGTTGTTAACTATGGCAATACGCGTCATGTTGTCGACGACGACGGCAAAACAAAACAGAATCGAGGGAATGGGAGGAGGGTTTTTCTTTTCTTTTGAGAGAGAGATATGAAGCTTGCTTGCGTATAAAGTAATGATATTAGTTTTTATTTTATACTAGAAGCCAACGCGGGTGTTTTAACTTGTAAATTAAATTTAAACGTAATCTTTTTTTTTTTTTAACAAAAAATTAAACGTAATCTTATGAATTCAAGCAAGTGATCTACCGAACATGAATTTTACAAAATTTACCGTTGGATTGAAAGTTTATATCGTATAGATCATCCATAAATTTTTTTAAATTTTTTGAAAATCATTTGATATGTTATTGAGACCCATCAAGATTTATGTTATTTAACGACCGTTAATCTTGATGTGTCTCAATAACATATCAAATGGTTTTCAAATTTTCTAAATTTTTCTATGGGTGATCTATATGATATAAACTTTCGATCCAAAAGGTGGATTTTGTAAAATTCGCATTCGTTATAGTGTTATTCGTGACTGGTCCACCATGGACCACTTGATGAAGTGGTCCATATTAGAATTTGCCTATATATATATATATATATATGCAGTTTTTATAACATAACATCCTTTTGTGTAAACCTATATGTTATTCACAATTTGCAATTTTTAGATAGCCCAAGGTCTCATTCTTCTGCTCAGCAATTTAGCCCAGCGGAATTTCAGATTCATGCACCCAATTATTCAATTTCTAAGTCAGCTATTGCGAGAGCAAGAAGGAAAAACATATTATTAAGTAAATCAACGAGCACCCAAATAATAAACAAAGGTATTTGACGAGAAAACAAGTGATTTTTTTTCATACTTTATCAAATATATTGTATTCCTAATAAATTTACACTTTATTATTCAATAATTATAACATTCTTCTCCGTATGCACTTATTTTTCATTTACAACAAATATCTTTAAGATGTCGATAGGATACTTCAACCAGAAACAACTCCAGCATCTGAGGTTTTAAATCCTACTCTTATCAATGGCCGCAAGAAACGAAAAATGGCAACAACTGAAGTAATGAAGTCTTTACAGACAACACGAATACATTTTGACACTGATTCGGACAACGACAATGATCCACCATATTTTCAAACTCCAGGTTTGTATTTATTTAAAAATGTCATTGGTGGTTCCTTTTTAAAATATTAACACATTATATTTTATGTGCAATGATTCTTGATAGATGCCCAACATCAAGATAATGTTTCTTCATCAACCACAATATTATATGACCAAGCTGAAACTCAGTGTATGTCACATTTATATTTGAAATTTTACAACCATTTTGTAGATATGTAGTTTATCTATATCATATAAATTTGTGCTCAAAACCAGTTTTGTTTGGTTCAGTGTTGTTCGATGTTGGTGACCCAGATTGTATATGCACCAAGTGCAATGCACTCCTGTGGTTTGAAGAGAGGTCTGTCAAAAGCTCAAATGATGCGGAATTTTCGATATGTTGTTTTAAAGGAAAGGTAGAACTCCCACTATTGATTAAACCACCAGATCTATTGTTGAATCTTATTAACGGTCAAGAGAACAGGAGTAAGCACTTCACAGATAACATACGAGCTTATAATAGTATGTTTGCATTTACTTCGATGGGAGGTAAAATTGACAATTCTGTGAATGATGGCGGTGGACCTCCAACCTTTATTCTCAGCGGTCAAAACTATCACCGACTAGGTAGTTTACTACCACAAGGGTCATCTAGGCCAAAGTTTGCCCAACTATACATATATGACACACAAAATGAAACCAAGAATCGACTAAGTCACTTTCGGTACAATTCCTAATTATTTAATTTTTAAATTACAATTACTATTTTATATCATTTTCCAAATTGTTTTCTCATTGTTAATGGATTTTATTGTTAGTGGAGAAAAAGGTGTTGATAAGTTGGACGTTTCGTTGGTTGAGGACTTGACTAAAATGATTGATGAATACAATCCTTATGCGAAAACATATCGCAATGTACGAGACTGTGTCAACAGTGTGGGTATTGAAGTAAAATTCAGTTTGCGATTGTTGAAACATCGTTCTAAGGATGCGAGAATGCATAACCTTCCCGTTGTTGATGAGGTGGCAGCTTTAATTGTAGGTGATGAAGCAAGCATTGAGGCTGGGAGAGATATAATTGTACAAGAAAAATCTGGATTCATGCAAAGAATAGAAGAGATTGATGTCATGTTCCTTCCACTTCAATATCCATTGTTGTTTCCACAAGGACAAGATGGATATCATATAAACATCAAATACAGGGGCACGGAAAAAGAAAACCAGAATCGCAAGCGAACAAGGGTTGCAATGAGAGAATTCATCGCGTTTAGGATACAAGAGAGACATGTTGAGTACGGAAATATTGTAAAGTCACGGCGGCTGTTTCAACAGTTTGTTGTAGATGCTTTTACAATGATCGAGTCCCAAAGGCTAAAGTGGTATAGACTTAATCAAGAAACCATTAGATGTAATGTTCTAAATGGTTTACAAGATGCAGTAACAAGAGGTGAAACAGACCCAAATTCAGTCGGTAAACGTGTCATTTTGCCAGGTTCTTTCACAGGTGGTACACGCTACATGTTCAACAATTGTCAGGATGCAATGGCTATTTGCAAACGGTATGGATACCCAGATTTGTTCATTACTATTACATGTAACTCACATTGGAGGGAGATTCAAGATTTTGTATCGTCCAGGGGTCTCACACCATCTGACAGACCTGATATTGTGTCTCGGGTGTTTAAAATGAAACTGGATCAACTGATTATAGATTTAAAGAAGGACGAATTTTTCGGCACAGTTGATGCAGGCAAGTTTTTAATATTCGACAACTTATATAGAATACGTTATTTATCCAATCAGATTATTTAAACGATATTGACTTTCTTTGCAGTTATGTATACTGTTGAGTTTCAAAAAAGAGGTCTTCCGCACGCTCACATTCTTTTATGGTTAAGTGGTGCTCATAAGTTGAAAACAGGTGCTGATATTGACCGCATAATTTCAGCAGAATTGCCTCATCCAGAAAAATATCCAAAGCTATATGATGCAGTCACTAAATACATGATTCATGGGCCATGTGGAGATGCTAACAAAAAGTCTCCTTGCATGAACAATAAGTTTAGGTGTTCTAAGTACTATCCAAAACAGTTCAAGCCTACCACCTCAATCGACGACGAAGGTTATCCAATTTACAAACGCCGCGACTCTGGTGTTTCGATAGAAAAGATGGGAGTAAAGTTAGACAATAGGAGTGTTGTACCATATAATCCTAAACTTTTGATGAGGTATGGCGGACATGTAAACGTTGAGTACTGTAATAAGTCAAACTCCATAAAATATCTTTTTAAATATGTCAACAAAGGCCCCGACAAAGCTTCTTTGGAGATAAGCAATCATGGAAAAAACGGGGAGAAAGAAATTGTTGACGAAATTAAGCAGTATTATGATTGTCGATATGTTTCACCGTGTGAGGCTACTTGGAGGATTTTCACATTTGACATTCACCACCATCATCCCCCTGTAACACGATTAACTTTTCATCTCGAGAATCAGCAAACAGTGTCATATAACGACAGGCAACCACTTCCTGCAATTGTTGAGAGGAATGAAGAAAAAAATACAATGTTTCTTGCTTGGTTTGCTGCAAATGCCATGTTCGTAGAAGGGCGAGATCTAACATATGGAGAATTTCCTACCAGGTTTGTCTACCATAAGGAAGATAGAATGTGGCGACCAAGACAGCAGGCATACAGTATTGGAAGGCTCCAATATGTGCCACAAGGTGTCGGCGAGCTCTATTACATGAGATTACTACTCAATGTTCAAAGGGGGTGCACCAGTTATGAAAGTATAAAGACAGTAAAAGGACATACATTTAACACGTTTCAAGAAGCATGTGCTGAGCTGGGATTGTTGGCAGATGATAGAGAGTTCATTGATGCAATTAAAGAAGCGAGTCTGTTATTTTCTGGTAACCAGTTAAGAAATATGTTTGTGGCAATGTTGACAATGAACACAATGGAACAACCAAATATAGTTTGGAACAAAACATGGAAGTTGTTAGCCGACGGAATTGTTTACGACAGACGGAGGACTTTAGATATACAAGGTAAATTGTGTAATTAATTTTCTTTATTTAATGGTCATTATATAATTCATTTGTCATTTCATGTAGGTCTTCAGATTTCAGATAGTGATCTGGAAAAGTTGTGTCTGATTGAGGTGGAAAAGTTGCTTCAAGCAAATGGGAGGTCTCTTGAAGACTACAAATCAATGCCGAAATCAGATTTATCTAATGTTCAAGATTACCAGAATAAGCTAATTGTCGATGAGCTTAACTATGACAAAGATGAAATGGCAAAAATTCACTCATCTTTGATCGCTAAGTTGACAACAGAGCAAAAGGGTGTTTATGATGAAATCATGACATCGGTGATGTCTCAATTAGGTGGCTTTTTTTTCCTGTATGGATATGGTGGTACCGGTAAAACATTTCTTTGGAATACGCTATCGACAGGACTACGGTCACAAGGATTAATTGTGCTTAATGTCGCTTCCAACGGTATTGCTTCATTGTTGCTACCTAGAGGTAGGACCGCTCATTCAACTTTGGCAATCCCTTTGGAAATTGACGAGCTATCCAGTTGCACCATAAATAAAGAGAGTCCTAAGGGGCAACTACTTCTTCACACAAAGCTAATCATATGGGATGAGGCACCAATGATGCACAGGTATTGCTTTGAGGCTGTGGACCGTACGTTGTGCGATATAACCGGGGTTAAAAATAGACCATTCGGAGGAAAGGTTGTTGTTTTGGGGGGTGATTTTAGACAGATATTACCGGTGGTTAGGAGAGGTTCTAGACAACATATCGTGTCGGCTGCAGTTAACTCATCTAAAATTTGGGAAAGTTGCAAGGTCTTGAGACTTACCGAAAATATGAGGCTCGCCAGATCAAATGACAATAGTAACACAGATTCTATACGATTGTTTGGTGAATGGCTGCTTAGCATCGGAGACGGTGATAGCAAATCAGACGAATGTGGTGAGTATGACATTGATATTCCCGATGACCTTTTGATAAAGGATTGTGCAAATCCATTACAAGAATTGGTGGACTTTGCCTACCCTCAGCTGCTGCAAAACATTAGCACTAAGCATTATTTTGAAGAGCGGGGAATTCTTGCTCCTACTTTGGACTCTGTTCAGGAGGTCAATGAGTATATCATGTCACAAATTCCAGGTGAAGAAAAAGAATACTGTAGTGCTGATTCGGTGTGTAAATCAGACAAAGACAGCGACGTTACAGGAGAATGGTTCACCACGGAGTTTTTAAATGAAATTAAGTGTTCCGGACTTCCAAACCATAAGTTGAGACTAAAGGAAAATGTGCCTGTCATGCTTATGCGCAACATTGATCAAGCACGTGGGTTGTGTAACGGAACAAGACTTTTGGTAAATTATTTGGGAAAGAGTATAATTGGTGCAACAGTGCTCACAGGAACAAACATCGGTGACAAAATTGTGCTTTCTCGCAAGAATTTAATTCCAACTGATCCAGGACTACCTTTTAAATTTCAAAGGAGACAATTTCCTCTGACTCTTTGTTTTGCTATGACAATTAATAAAAGTCAAGGACAGTCGCTCTCCCATGTCGGAATTTACCTTCCTCGACCGGTATTCACTCACGGTCAGTTGTATGTTGCGATGTCTAGAGTCAGGTCGAGAAATGGACTAAGTTGTTGATTTTGGATGATGAACAAAAAGTTTGCACTTCAACCAAAAATGTTGTGTATCGTGAAATCTTCACCAATGTCTAGAATTTTTTTAAGGTATTAATGTCTAGCTTTCCAATCATATCTACTAATAATGATGTTCATTTGGATCACCATTGAAACATTAAGCTACTGGGATATATTTGTTCAGTATTGGTTATTTTCTTCTTATATTTATCTCAATTTTATCCCTTTAAAGGTTGTTTATTTTGATTTCTCATTGAGTTAAACAACATATGCAGTAATCAACCTATAACCAAATAACAACATCAACAAATGAAGAAAACATTTCATAAGGCACATAATCCAACTATTCTATAAGCAAATTATAATTACATACCTTTACTCAATTGGATGACCCTTCTTCACATGCTCGCCACTTTAGAAAATTTCTTACTCTCCATCAGTTCAACATCGTTTCCAGCCTCCCTCCACTGCTTCATAGCTTTGATCTCCTCTCTAGCATTATAAGCATCAGCACGTCTCCGGTTGAATCAGGAAGATCGTTAATCGAACGAACTCCTCATACCCGTGCTTCACCTTCCTACGAAATTGAACCACTATTTTGAGATGTTAGATTATAGGAGCAGCGATTTCCATTTATACAGATCACGAAACAAGGGAATCAAATGGTGATTTTGAAGAACGGTGTCATGGTGATGAAGGGGCTTTTTCAGAAATGAAGGAAGGAACAAGATGGTGATGAGGAGAAAGGAAGTATCTTAGATAACATAAATAATTATCTATCTATTGCTATTATTTAGCAGTAATTTTTTTTAGTTACCTATTATTTAGTAATTAGTAAAGTAACAAATAAACCTTTTTTTTTTCTTGCTCAAAAAACAAAAAAAAAACATATTTTTTCAACGTTTAAATGTAGAAGATTTGGTCAACAAAAATAACTGTAGAAGATATACTCAACCATTTTTTTTATTTTTAAACTTCCATTTATTTTTTGGTCAATTAAACATGCCAACGTCAGTAACATTCTTTAACAAACAATATTCAATTTTTTATTTAATTTACTTTTTTTTTTGGTCTTACATGTATTTAATTTACTCTTTAACTTATCTTATAAGTTATAAGTTCAATAAATAAATTAGCTTTGAGAAATATAAATTTGTCAATTACTAAACTAATTTTTATTTTAGTAAAGTTTAATGGATATATTATGTCCAGGTAAATTAATTTTAGGAGTAAAGTATCATACATTTTTTTAGTCATATTCTCCTTTTAAAATTTGACGCATCAACAATTTTTTCCATTTTCTCCTCTTAAGATGTAGATGTGTTAAATTTTAAGTGGAGAACATGACCAAAAGGATGTTAGTAGTTGACCTAAGTTTTCTCCTTAATTTTACACTAATACTATTCAATATGAATTAAGTGTTTTTCCATGTCATACGATTAATGTGTGATGTATGTCCTGCTATTATTAACACTGATATCCAATATTCAATATGTATTTACTTTTAGCCCCTAAAAATTATTTTAATTTTAATTAAATTTATGAAATATATTAATTTACATATATTTTTCATTGAGCATTAACCCGTGCGAATGCACGGGTAAGTTATACTAGTTAGTTTTTATTTTATACTAGAAGCCAACGCGGGTGTTTTAACTTGTAAATTAAATTTAAACGTAATCTTTTTTTTTTTTTAACAAAAAATTAAACGTAATCTTATGAATTCAAAATATAATCGTGCTAGAAAAGTAATATACATCTAATATATTGTAACAAAATAAAATTGTTTTATATCTTTTATTATTGTAATTTCACTAAAAAAATATAGAAAAAATATAAGATATATACAATAAAAAGGCGTTACGCTTAAAAATAGGAATAAAAAGATATAAAAAAAAAAAAATTATAATAATAAAAATTATATATGAATCTATGCATAAAAATAGAAACAAAATATAACAATAAAAGATTGTAGAAAAAATAAAATAACAAATTAATTTATAAAATAAAACAATATTTATAACAAGAAAAAAAATTATAACAAATTTTTAAACATGCGCATCAAGATAGGAACAAAATAAAAATATGAATCTATGGGTTCGAAGTTCGATCCTCAGCTCCATTGTAAAATAAAAAAAATCTATCCATGAAAATAGGAAAAAAAAATATCAAAATAAAAATAAAAATAAAAAACTTATAGAAAGGTTAGCCAAAAAAACAGAATTATAGAAAGAAAAAAAAACAATAAAAAGATTATAGAAAGCTAAGCCATAAAAAAAAAAGTTTTGTCAATTGCTACTTAATTTGTCATCATCAATTTTAATAATATTTCATATTTTCTACCTTTCCTCCATGCCTGCCTATTTAAGCCTTGGTTCAGTCCAGCAGCCTCTTTTTGATCCGCAATTTTACACGAATAAAATTTCAATTTGTTGGAAAAATCTAGACATAAAAATATGAACCACACAATCTAATAACATCAAAGAAGTACCTTGAAAAAGGTAAAATTCCGGCCACTAGGTTACTTGACCCAATAATAATATATTTAATTTAAAAATATACACGGGACAATAACTTTAATAAATTAAATTTATTGATTTAATTATAAAAAAAATAATTTATTGATTTAACAAGAACTCAATAATTTCACTTGTATTTTAACGATATTTGATTAATGGAGGCCAAAACCAAAAGCATAGGAATTTTGTTTTTTTTTTTGTTTCATCATTGTTGGGTATGACTCATATGCATTAGTGAGAGGGCTAGGGGCGACCCAAGAGCTGAGCTTGTTATCTGGACTGAAGTATTACTATTATAAATACCGTTTATAACACCGAAACCTTAATTCATTCAAATTAGTCGCAAACGTACTCACAATTTGGGGAACTCCGCTATCAAATACCGAGTGTTCATTGTTTGCGGTTATTTCTCTTTTGTTACTAGTTGTTCCAACATTCATATAAGACGGAGCCAGAAAATTAGTTTAGGGGGGGCCGAATTTGAAAGTCCAATTCACTAAAGAAAAATTTAAAATTTAAAAGTATAACATATACAAGAAATTATAAAATAAATCAAAAGTTATTATAGTGAATATTCATTTTATAGGCACTTTTTTTAAGTCAAACTTTTAGGCCCTTTTATTTTCACATTTATTATAATTTTAGTCTCAACTCATGTGTTTTACCATAAGAATTGAGATTTTTTGTGTAAAAAAAAATGTGAATTTTAGTCTAAAAAGAGATATTTAGTCATTAAATTCAATATTAAGGCAATAAGGCATTTTTGTTTTAGGGGAAAACAGTCACTAAGATCAAATTTACAACAAATTTATAATAGTGCTCAAAATATTGGATTAATAAAGAATGACCATATGCATAAGTTTAATAAAATAAGTGAGACTAAACCTGAAATTGAAACAATAGTATAACAAAATACTAGTATAAAAAAATTTATAAAAAATTTAGGGGGGACCGTGGCCTCTGCTGGTCCCCCTACTAGCTCCGTCCCTGCATATAACATGCTTGAATTTAGTCATTTTGCAAAACACAGAGTTTGTTCAGTTAATAAGTGAAGCACTTAAGCATGCAATGATCTATCAATTCTCTAATAAAAGGAGAAATTGTATTATTGAATTGTGTATAGTACACATACACTATGATATCATTACACTATGATATCAATTATTATTCATACTAATTATAGTATATGTGTTTGTATGGCTAGCTAGCTAGCTTAGCAAGATTGATTATCACCAGGAGACACACCCAATTGACTACAATATTGTGTGTAATATTTAACACGAGCCTGAACTGCGGCTGAGTTACCGCCACCACATTCCATACTATTAATGGCTCTAATGGTTGCACCAAAGCCTTGGTTCACAACAGAGTGCACATTTTTCATCCAATACCATAATGCTGTCTTGAAGGACACTGTAGGATTATTGGCCACTGTTTCAGGAGACTTTAATCCATCAAAACCATTGTCTTGTCCGGCTGGTCCATAGTTGTAGTTCCATGAGAGTTGAATCGGTCCACGACCATAGTATCCTTTGTTAGCAGCACACGGGTACTGTGTCTTGGTTTCGTCGCAGTAGTCCTTTGATGCACCATTAATCTCTTCTATATAGCAAAAATCTGCATCAACATTAACAAACATATGTTATGTGTGTTAAGAAACATGAAATTTCCAAGTTGTGTTATTTTGACACAAATTTTACTTCTTATTTTGACACAAAATTAGATGGTTAACACATCGTAAATATATTTTGTCAAAGAGAGGAAAACAAACCTTAAACATATGGTTAATTGCGATTAAAAATTATCGAACACACTAGTTCTTTTTTTCGTCGGTCACTAAAAAAATTGTCTTCAGAGTGACATAAGTTTTCATTTTTAGTGTTACGTTAAAATTTTGTTAATTTCAATTACAAAATTGTACAAAAACTAAATTTAAGATAAAATACTTACGTCCAGTTTCATGTGTGAAATGAGCAAAAGCGGCAGCAATCTCACGTTTAGAGTCATCGACAGAACCAGACCTACCAAACTGATTGTAAGAATTAAGTGCATTAAGAAAAGAAGCTCTTGTGTAAAAGTTCTTTCCTGCACAACTAGAACCAGCCTGATTAATTATACCATTGAAAAAGCTTTGTGTAACAATGTCAGCTACATTAACATTATTGGTAGGACTAGGAGAACTTTGGCCACCACCAGTACATGGACCCTCTTTACACCCTTTGCCACAATACGGATCACCAGTACCACAATATCCATATTGGCTGCAACACAACCCATTACAGCCACAGTTTTGTGCACTTGCATTTTTTGGAACCATGATCATAATGAAAAATGCTATAGCAAGTGTTGCTATAGATATGCTTAGTGACTTGTTTGCCATTATAGTCATATTATATTATGAAAGGTATTGAAGTAATGTTTAAGATATTTAATCAGCTGGTGGAGGGGTTGTATTTATAGTGATAGCAAGGTGTTGTGTTTGAATTTGTGATGAAGAAATATGTAATAAGTTATGTGGATGACATTTGAGTTGAACATTTCAAAGATTGAAATTCTTATCCTTTTCTAGAAAGCTTATGTTATGGCTTTGATTGTGGGGAACTTTTACTTTGACTTGTCTATTAAGTAGCACTAGTACTTATAAAAATGATATAGCAAGTGTTGCTAAGTTTTGGATCAAGATGTGGTGTCTAACTCATTTATATAATTGTTCTGAGCATGACCCCCTGGAGGCCCTTGTGACCCAACAATACATGCTTTTTGTCGGTAATTAAACTACCGTATAAAATTTACACAAAACTACGGAACTCTGGGTTCAAACGCAGATGAAGATGTATAGTCTAATAATATTGACATCGTCAATTAAATGCAATGTTACAGACATTGTAGTTAAATATATGTTTAAAATGAGATATATGAAAATAAGTTCTGATAATAATTTCAATCAATTGAATTATATTAAAAACTAATTTGATGTTGTAATTCTAATATTTTTTTATGAGCTAAAAACTATTAAGAACATCAAAGTTTAGCACAAAGTGTTTTTTTTTTTTGACTCAAAGCACAAAGTGTTAAAAGTTAAAACTCAGAAAAATAGAATTACAAAAAGAACATGAACATAAAATAGTTTGTTGTCATGCTAAAACATTGACAAATGATATTTCATATTGGAATGAATGGTTCATGGCACAAAAACTTCTACCGAAACACTGTCAGTGATGGACAAATACAGCTCAAAAATGAGTCGAGTCGAACTCGCTTAAGCTTGACTCGACTCATTTATTTAACGAGCTTAATTTTCAACTCAAGTTCGACTCATTTGGTTTATGAACCAAGTTCAACGAATCAATTATCGAATCGAGTCTTGAACTTTGTTCGAGTTGGTTCGGTTCATTTCCACCCCTAAATACAGTAGTAACAGTCATGGCAGCCATATTGGAATGAACGAGTGGACAAAAAAGCCCATTTATTATAATTGTTTTTTTAAAGGAAATTAGAAAGAAAATGAGGGGTATAAATAGAATAACAAATATTATAGCATGTTCCATCTAAAGTGTTTGGAATGAAACTATCTAAAGTCTAAACCTTATAACCTGCCGGTCAAGAAACTTATTGACCTACTAGTCTAGTCTAGGACACAACACAAGGAATTGATCTAGGACACAATACAAGGAATTGAAACAGATAGACATAGATGATTTTGAATTATATTTAAATTATATATGAAGTGATTCCTCAGACTCCTGACTCCCACATGATATATGCTGCTGGCTGTAGTGTTCTGAATGTTCATATATGTGAATTAAGTGTCTTCCCATGAAATGAAAGTAAAGAGAAGAGATTCAGACTTACAAGTCCTCTCCCTACCCTTCATGTTTCTTTTTCCCTCTTGGATTCTTGTTTTGCCCTTCAATAAAAACTTCAGGTTCTAGAAACCAAACTTTTTTGCCTTGAAAATTAACTCTGGGTTCTAGAAACCGTGTTGGAATTTGCCTTAAAATTGAAGCAGGAAACGAGGCTCTGTATTCACGCGCCAGGCGTGGGTTTTGCCGCCCCAGGCGTGACAACGCGACTATATATGCTTGTTTGCGTAATCTGATGTGGTAAGGTGTATTTTAGGGTTTCTAAAGCCAACACAAAGACTAAGGTTAATAGAGAAACATTTGGGAAGACTCTAGGGTTGTAGAAACATTCTATCATCTTGAGAAACACTTGTAATTGAATTTCTTGGTCACGGGAAGAAATTCGGGACTTGGTAGAATTAGGGAATTTCTAATTCTTGTAACTCTTGTGTTGAATTTCATTGTAATCAAGTTTTCTATTAACTAGTGGAACGGAGAGGGCTGCCCTCCCCCCAGAGTAAGTTCATTAACACCGAACTGGGTCAACAAATTCTATTGTATTCTTTACGTTTTCGCGGTTTACTTTTGTTACATTATTATTGTCAGTCTTGCTTATTTGATTGCTCAATTTATTTGCTCCACACACTAAAAGATTATTGGTGTGATTTAATCGAATTCACAACAAAGCGAAATTTTCCTAAATTTAAACTAAAAAAACCTCCGGTTCTAGAAGCTTTCTTTTTGTGCGCACAGGACTCTCCAGACTACAGTCACATACACTATAAGCAAAGTGTCTAAGTTTATGATTCATAATCTCTGAATCCAACTCCATTTGTAAATGTTACATGTTGTCATGTGCTAGTAGTCTTGCATTTCTTGTCAAATATATCATCCTCAAAGGGATACTGAGTCATAAAATGTAAATTGTTTTCCCTTTGGAATTTCTTAAGGAATGGACCAATTGTTTGTTTTTGTAGTTTAGTTGCATTATTACTAAACTACAGAACATATCAGGTAGAGATAATCCTTCTAATTGGAAGTAAAAAACTTGCTAGAAACATGGTATTGATCATGTCATTGCCCTCTCTTTGACTACATGTCATGCCAGATATTCTTTGACTGTTTGCTTTGAGCATTGCAAGAAGAATCACTAATGGCACAAACACTGGAATCATATTTGAGATGCTGAGATAGAAATGGAACTTGATTAATGGAGACCAAACCCAAAAGCATAGTAATTTTGTGTGTTTTACCATGCTTGAATTCAGTTATTTTATAAAACACAAAGTTTGTTCAGTTAATAAGTTAAGCATGCAAAGATATATCAATTCTCTATAGATATGTTATAAAAGGAGAAATTGAATTATTGACTTGTGCATACACTATGATATCATTACACTATGATATCATTTATTCATACTAACATACTTATAATCTTATATATAGTATATGTGTTTCTATGTTTTGTATGGCTAGCTAGCTAGCTTAGCAAGTAAGATTATCACCAGGAGACACACCCAATTGGCTACAATATTGTGTGTAATAATTAACACGAGCCTGAACTGCGGATGGGTTACCGCCACCACATTCCATACCATTAATGGCTCTAATGGTTGCACCAAAACCTTGGTTGACGACAGAGTGCACATTTTTCATCCAAAACCATAATCCTGTCTTGAAGGACACTGTAGGATTATTGGCCACTGTTTCAGGAAAGTTTAATCCATCAAAACCGTTGTCTTGTCCGGCTGGTCCATAGTTGTAGTTCCATGAGAGTTGAATCGGTCCACGACCATAGTATCCTTTGTTAGCGACACATGGGTACTGTGTGTTGGTTTCGTCGCAGTAGTCCTTTGATGCACCATCAATCTCTTCTATATAGCAAAAATCTGCATCAACATTAAGAAACATATGTTATGTGTGTTAAGACTTAAGAAACACGAAATTTCCAAAGAGTTGCGTTATTTCGACACAAATTTTACTTCATATTTTGACAATAAATTAGATGGTTAACACATCGTAAAGATATTTTGTCAAAAAAAAAAAAAACCTTAAATATATGGTTAATTGTGTTAAGTGGGTGACGAATAGATAGAACTTGGTGTCACAAGTCATTAGCAATCAACTTAATACACTTAACCAATATTTTAAATATATTTAATCAAGTTTTTCAGGTGTTAAAATGTACATGAAAATCTTATCTCTGTTATTAACGAAATTCTCAAATGATAATTGCGATTAAAAATCATTGAACACACTAGTTCTTTTTTCGTCGATCACTAAAAAAATTGTCTCGAGAGTGACATAAGTTTTCATTTTTAGTGTTACGTTAAATTTCAGTTAATTTCAATTACCAAATTGTGCGAAAACTAAATATAAGATAAAATACTTACGACCAGTTTCATGTGTGAAATGAGCAAAAGCGGCAGCAATCTCGCGTTTAGAGTCATCAACAGAACCAGTCCTACCAAACTGATCATAAGAATTAAGTGCATCAAGAAAAGCAGCTCTTGTGTAAAAGCTCTTTCCTGCACAACTAGAATCAGCTTGATCAATTATACCATTGAAAAAGTCTTGTGTAACAATGTCAGCTACATTAACATTATTGGTAGGACTAGGAGAACTTTGGCCAGTACATGGACCCTCTTTACACCCTGTACCACAATACTGATCACCAGTACCACAATATCCATATTGGCTGCAACACAACCCATTACAGCCACAGTTTTGTGCACTTGCATTTTTTGGAACCATGATCATAATGAAAAATGCTATAGCAAGTGTTGCTATAGATATGCTTAGTGACTTGTTTGCCATTATAGTCATTTTATATTATGAAAGGTATTGAACTAATGTTTAAGATATTTAATCAGCTGGTGGGGGGTTGTATTTATAGTGACAGTAAGGTGTGTTGTGTTTGAATTTGTGATGAAGAAATATGTAATAAGTTATGTGTTTGAACATTTCAAAGATTGAAATTCACATCCTTTCCTAGAAAGCATAGGCATTGGATTGTGGGGAACTTTTACTTTGACTTATCTATAAAGTAGCACTAGTACTTATTTCTCAACATGGTTGTGTTATAAAATGATAGAGATGTATATGTTGTGGCAAGTATGAAGTGAGTTACGTTTCACATTGCTTAGAAAAGTGGAGGTTAACAACTTTATAAGTTAGTGGAACCATAAACTTAGAAAACTGCTATATAGCAAGTTGTGAGGTGAGTTAAGTCTCAAATTGCTTAGAAAAATGCTATAGCAAATGTTGCTAAGTTTTGGGTTAAGATGCTGTGTCTAACTCACTTGTATAATTGTTCTTAGCCCAATGTGGATGATCCCCTGACTGCCCGCTTGTGACCCAACAATACATGCTTTTTGTCGGTAAACTACCGTATAAAATTTACACAGAACTACGAAACTCTAGGTTCAAACTCAAATGAAGATGTATAGTCTAATCATATTGACATTGTCAATTAAATGCGATGTTACAGACATGTAGTTAAATATATGAAAATAAGTTCTCATAATAATTTCAATCAATTCAATTATGTTAGTGAACTAATTATATGTTGTAATTCAACTATTTTTTTATAAACTAAAAACTATTAAGAACATCAAAGTTTAGCACAAAAAGTGTTAAAACTCTGAAAAATAGAATAACAAAAAGAAGATGAACATAAAATAGTTTGCTGTCATGCTAAAACATTGATACATGATATTTTATATTTTATATTGGAATGAATGGTTCATGGCACAAAACTTCTACCAAAACACTGTCAGTGATGAACAAATACAGCAGCAACAGTCATGGCAGCCACTGGATGTTGGATGGTTAAAGTGCAACGTCAATGCCAGGTTTCACGAACATGGGCGAGTAGAAAATTGCGACTGGTGTATTAGAAATGATGGAGGTTTATTCGTTTTTGCAGGTACAGCTTGGGATAAAGGTACACACTCCATTATGGAAGCTGAAGCATTAGTTTTGAATTTCAACTTCGAGGTAAAGTTTGTAAAATGTCAGACGAATTTGGTTGCTCATTTGGTAGCTAAGATGACCAATTGCAACCAGACTTCAAACGGATGATATCATTTAGGGATGTCTATTTTATTTGTAAATGGGGATGGAGGAAAATGTTTCCCCAAAGGAGGTTTGGAGATGGGGATGAAATTTTATCCCCGTCCTTGAACACTTTATTAAAATAATATTTATATGTTATATTTGTGATGTTAGTCCATACAAATATAATATTTTTTTAGTTTTATGTGTAAATTTTATTTTTTGGTATTAGTTCCTACAAATTTAAGGCTACATACCGCCCCTATATTGATCATGTCATTGCCCTCTCTTTGACTACACTTTTAACTATAATCAAAGTGGGGTTCTCCTAACAAATTATGTATGGGATGCTCAAAGTCAAAGGTATGTGTTAAAAGGGAAATTTTGGATGTAACTTCGTTTGCAAGTTTTCATTTCCATATCTTGCAACCAAACTTCAAATGGGTGATATCATTCCATAGTCACAAGCTGAATACATGCTACTAACTTACTAAGTCATACATGTCATGCTAAATACTGCATGTAACACATAAATCTTAATTCATTCAAGTTAATATAAACGAACTGCAGCGCCTCTACGGTCAGAGACGTACACAATTTGGAAAACTCCATTATCAAACATCGTGTGTTCGTTGTTTGCATTTATTCGTTATTTCTCTTTAGTTACTAGTTGTTACAACATTCATATATCATGCTTGAATTCAGTTATTTTGTAAAGCACAAAGTTTGTTTAGTTGATCAAGTTAAGCATGCAATGATCTATAAATTCTCTATGGACATGTTAAATTAAAAGGAAAAATTGTATTATTGAATTGTGTATACAATATACACTATGATATCATTTATTCATACTACATGTATAATCATAAAAATCAAATATACTTTAATATAGTATATGATTTTGTATGTGTTATATGGCTAGCTTGCTTAGCAAGTAAGATTATCACCAGGAGAAACACCAAATTGACTACAATAGTCCTTGTAATAATCAACACGAGCTTGAACAGTGGTTGGGTTTTTACCATCACATTCAAGGTTACCATTAATGGCTCTAATGGTTGCACCAAAACCTTGGTTGACGACAGAGTGCACATTTTGCATCCAATACCATAATGCTGTCTTGAAGGACACTGTAGGATCATTGGCCACTGTTTCAGGAGAGTTCAATCCATCAAAACCGATGTCTTGTCCGGCTGGTCCGTAGTTGAAGTTCCATGAGATTTGAATCGGTCCACGACCATAGTATCCTTTGTTAGCGACACAAGGGTACTGTGTGTTGCTTTCGTCGCAGTAGTCCTTTGATGCACCATCAATCTCTTCTATATAGCAAAAATCTGCATCAACATTAAGAAACATATGTTATTTTAACACAAATTTTACTTCAGATTCAGACAATAAATTAGATGGTTAACACACCATAAATATGTGATTAATTACGTTAAGTAGATGATAATGAATGAAATACCTTAAATATGTGACATGGGCAAACATTTTCAATTTTAGCGATCATGTTAAAATTATTTTGTTAATTTCAATTACAAAATTGAACGAAAACTAAATTTAAGATAAAATACTTACGTCCAGTTTCATGTGTGAAATGAGCAAAAGCGGCAGCAATCTCGCGTTTAGAGTCATCAACAGAACCAGTCCTACCAAACTGATCATAAGAATTAAGTGCATCAAGAAAAGCAGCTCTTGTGTAAAAGCTCTTTCCTGCACAACTAGAATCAGCTTGATCAATTATACCATTGAAAAAATCTTGTGTAACAATGTCAGCTACATTAACATCATTGCTAGGACTAGGAGTACTAGGTGGAATAGTGCCACTATTACATGGACCCTCTTTACACCCTGTGCCACAATAATCATCACCAGTACCACAATATCCATATTGGCTGCAACATAATCCTTCAGCACAACCACAATTTTGTGCACTCACATTTTTTGAAACCATGGTCATAATGAAAAATGATATAGCAAGTGTTGCTATAGATATGTTTAGTGACTTGTTTGCCATTGTAGTCATATTTTGTGAAAGGTATTGAAGTAATGTTTAAGATATTTAATCAGCTGGTGGAAGGGGTGTGTATTTATATTGAATTTGTGATGAAGAAATATGTAATTGGTTATGTGGATGACATTTGAGTTGAACATTTCAAAGATTGAAATTCCCATCCTTTTCTAGAAAGCTTGTTATGGGTTGGATTGTGGAGAACTTTTACTTTGACTTGTCTATAAAGTAGCACTTATTTGTCAACACGGTTGTGTTATTTAATGATAGAGGAGAATGTACATGTTTTTTGTCGGTAAATTGCCGCATCAAAATTATACACAATTATAGAGTTCTGGATTCAAACTCAGGTAAAGATATACAATCTAATAATATCAATATTATCAATTGAATGAAACGTTACATGAAAATAAGTTCTACTTTGAAATACATGTTTTAATGAGATACATCAAAATAGAATTATAAAAAATAGTATGAACATAAAATAGTTTAGTAATTCATAATGCAATAATTATTTATTTTTGACAAAAGACAATGACTTGAGTGAAATTATAAAAAAAATGCTTAGTGATATTGATCGTGATAGTAGTAAAATAATACGAAACAATGAGAAGGTTGTTACGTCTATTAGCTTAGCATTAAGCATATCAACCAAATTGTTTGAAATAATTGACCCTTTCCGATTTAGTCATACATTTGGATTTGTCAAACTAAAAGAAGAAGTCAAACATTTGGCACAAATTGTGGATTGAGATTGGATGGAAATAAGTCATATCGACGTGTTCTATACGTCCAAATTAAATTAAGTGTTTTAGAATTTCAGCGACGGAGAGAATCGGCCATGGCGAAAGCAGTATATGTAGAAAATACTTGGACGTTTAAGTTGGTATAGGTTTAGGGTGAATGTAAAGGTTAGAATGAGACATATTTTATGATGTTTTGAATGATTGTATATATAGGATCGATGGATGTGACATTGAGTTTCGTTCAACATAAAAGTCCAATTCATAAAACGTTAATTTTAAAATTTTAGTTTTGAATTTAAACGAAATTGTTTGACCGCCTAACAATATCAACATTTTCTAGCTGAAGTGGATTTGTGGACATACTACTTTTTTTTTAATTAATAGACAAGGTTAATACTTATTCTATTTAATATTCAGTTTAAAAATATCAAAAAATAGATGAATTTTTCCGTACACATATTATGTGGATATGTATCCGATAATGTTTTTTCTAATCTACCCTTTCATAAATTGAGAGCATTTACCTATCAACCAATGAGAACAAGCTATATGCAAGTCCACGTGTGCAAATTCAAAAGTTTATTACAAGTTAGCAAATGCAAATCCACTTATGTGATTTATTCTCATGAGTTGATTCAAATTATGAAGGGGTAGAGTAAGTCTCACCAATATAAATACCGACAAAATTGTAATTATTTTTTTAAAATAATTGTAAGAAAATTCTTGTATTATCATATTTTAGACCAAATCTGGATAGAAGACAAAAGCCGTTAAATATCACTGTAAAATAAATAACCAATTTCGCAAAATTATAAAAATACAGCACCTAAACTGCAATTAAGATAAAGTAATCCGAACCTAAAATTAGCTCCGCCGTGGGTAGCAGCCTCATCCTTCTCAGGTACCGCCGTGAAGCCCTCTGCAGCCGCCCATCGCCGTGAACCCTACTACCAAGCCACTCTTGTCTCAGTTCAAGGTTTGTACCACCCTCTCTCTCTAGGATTACCTTGAGAGTTTCAAGGTCTCTTAGGGTTGTAAAGATTATCTGAGTTTGTGAAGTTTTGGTTTATTTGAAAAGAAAGAACATGTTTGTTGCTTTATTCACATTAACATCTGTTGCTATTATGCTTTCTATTGTTGTTTATGGGGTTGTTGGATGCACTAGTATGTTATGTTGTGTTTGCTTTGGATGCAAAGTACTTATGTTGGTCATGATTCTGGTCACTATGAGGTTATGTCGAGTCACGGTTATAACAAATTAGAACAAATTATTTGTGAAATTGTTTGACTGGTGTAAGCAGCATTGCTTGATAGATATGGACTCATAATGCTTGTTATATTACCTGCAATATAGTCTTGATTATGATGATATGATCCATATTTGCAGTAGCACATGTTGGTTTCCGCGGTCTCTTTGTGATTATTTGGTTCAATTAAATCTTATTTCTATGATAGGCAGTTAAAGTTTGATGCTTTGTCCAGATTTCTTATCGGTTACCAACATTGGTCTTCTTAGGAATTGGATCATCTCCTTCCCTTATTGTCTCCTTCTCTCGCCTTCTCCAAATCTTGACCATTAGATCAATCCAATGGATGAAAGACTAAAAGACATGTCACCCAAAAAAAAAAAACCTGTTTCCTTTCCCAATTTCTCCCAATTTTTTTCTTTGCGCAATTTTTTAATCTTCCCCTCTTATTCTTCTACAACAAACTCCCATCTCTATTCTCTCTTACAATCAAACTCCCATAACTCTCTCTTCCTCTGTTGATCCCTTTGTTTCATTGGGTTTCTAAAACCACAAATATGATGACAAATTCAACATTCAGCCAAAACCACTAAGCTGTGTGCTTCAAATTTGTAGAATGTGTAGTTTCTTGGCTTTGGAAATTTGACATCATATTTGTGGCTTTGGGAAATTGTCATAATTTCTACCGTCATCAAAATCTTCACTATCTTCCCCATTGTGCTTCAATAATTTCATTATTTTCCTTGTCAACAAATACAAAAGAAACAAAATTAATAGAGAAGAGAAACAAACAAATCTGAAATAAGAAAGGGAAGAAATTTCTCGTTTAAATCTTTCATCCCATGTTGCATTTTCTGTGTTTTGCTTACCGTCGTATCACCTTGTCGTCACCACTGCGTCACCTGTGTCTCCGACCGCTATGCCGCCGCTTTGCCGTCTCCGACCGCTGCTTCGCCACCCCCGTTGGTGGTGTCGTGGGAATCGTAGTCGGAATCACAGGAAGCATATGGGTTGAAGAAGGAAGCTATTCTTTTTCATGATTATCGCTTTTATTCTTTATTTACCATGAGATTGATCCAATGGTCAGGATTTGGAGAAGGAGAGAGAAGGAGACAACAGGCGAACGAGAGGATCCGGATCCGTCTTGTTACCCTGTCATGTGTTTTTCGAGGCTTAACTTCTGCTTGCGGACATTTTTTCTTTTGTTTTCGACAAGGCGAAATGTCCTTGATAGAGTTTACAATATAATGAGAATTCTTGTGTTTGTCAAAATCGAGATTTTACATAAGATCGGGAAGGAGCTACAATATCGTAAACCGGTGAATCGAAACACGGATTGTAAGATCCTACCATATTTAAAATTGACATATATAAATATAACTTTTTTGTATATATATATATATGAATAAAAATAGTATGCATAAGTGAAAAAACTCTTCAAAACACTTACTTAATAAATAAAGTGTATATACTTATTATTAATTAAAAAATATTATAGCATAATATATTTTCTTTTATGGTTATTATCATGTGTCATACTATTTTAAATCACAATGTTTAATAAAACAAAAACGACCCCTTTTAAAAAATAAAACAAAAAAAAACCAGAAGACATAAATGCAATGGACAAATGATAGACGTAGTGGGTTACAGTGGTTAAGAAACTGTCCATCGCAGCCTTACACGTGTTTCAAACAAATTATTTTAGTGTTTCTTAAATAGGCAGCATCGTTCTTAATGAACTGGGTCACAAACCCGACCCACTACCACAACTCTGCCAACAAACTACTTCTCGCCGACAGAATGGAAACAGAATCGGCTGATGCGCACGATTCTACCGCTTTTACGACCTTGTGCGGCGATCCCATCCGCTCCCACCAATTTGCGATTCTTCCTGTGAACAAACTCGGCCAGACCCAGCAAGTTCGTAAAGTCGCACGATCTCACGCGTCGGCTCGCGATTTCGACTACTTGTTCTCGACTTTACTATCTGGTTGATTTCCGTTTTGATTAATGTCTTGCAGAAAATCAACCAAGGCAAGAGGCTGATTACTACAAGTCCTTCTCAAATTCATGACAAGGGTAAATTGGGTAAGCATCACATGGGTTAAATTTTGAATGCTATGCTCTATCCCCATTTTTTGTATCTGTGTGTGTGCACCTGTCTGTCCTAATGTCCTATATTTTAGACATTGCATGTGTCGTGACCATGCTCATGCTGTGTCTTGTTCCACGGGTTTCATCCACGTCACTATGCTTTTTGCTCTCCCCTTTGTCACACACACATAATGATGAGCCATAATCCCGCATATGTGCCTGATATTTGTATGTCTATTGTGTTAGATACAAATGCTTCAAACGTGATTATATATGTACTTAGACATTTTCATGCATTGAGCTAACTTTTGAGAGTGAAATTCAATCTTGTCAAATGTGATATTAGTGCAATGCGTATATTTACTTGGACACCCTCATCGGAACGAAATCCGTTGAACAATTCTAACATTGATTTAAGAACAAATTCATATGTTGGCCTCATACTATATCAATTGATGATGCAGGGTTGTGGAAAGTGTTGGAGAGGATGTAACAGAACTTACAAAAGGAGACACTGTTATCCCAATCTTCATGGCGGATTGTGAAGAATGTATAGATTGCAAATCAACAAAAAGCAACCTTTGTTCAAAGTTTCCTTTCAAGATTTCACCTTCGATGCTTAGATATGATACCAGTAGATTCATCGATCTAAACGGAGAGATCATACACCATTTCATATTTGTCTCTAGTTTTAGTGAGTACACTGTGGTTGACATTGCCAATCTACTCAAGATTGATCCTGCAATTCCTCCTAATAGGGCTTGCCTCCTCAGTTGTGGTGTATCAACAGGTATGCAAACATTGCAATAACTAGCAACTAAGTGTTTTTGCATTAGATGAGATTGGTTACATGAATCAAGCGACGTGTAATATAGTTATTATTATTAGATGATAAAGTTAATCACGTCGATGACTTGAATTACAATTTTTCGTGCAATGTGGTCCTACCTGGCTCGAGGGATTAATTTCTGCAATTGCACGGAGAAGATATTCACAACTCAATCACATTCATCTAATTCAATATTTTGATCCATTCTTAGGGGTAGGTGCTGCATGGAAAACAGCAAATGTGGAGCCAGGGTCTACAGTAGCTATTTTTGGACTGGGATGTATTGGATTAGCAGTATGAATTTTCCATATAGTTCATGTTTTTCCTTTAGTACTTTGTAGTTTTGTTTTGTATGCTACAATGCTTATTGCAATTGAATGGCTTTCTAGGTTGCTGAGGGAGCTAGACTTTGTGGAGCAACTAGGATTATTGGTGTGGATATCAAGCCAAAAAAATTTGAAATTGGTAATGCATTATTTGTTTAATAACATCTTTACATTAAGCATATAGTCCAATAATAATGTCTTAATAATTTAAATTAGAAGTTATTATGATCAATAGCACCGACCCTTCTGATCGAAAATGTGTCCGGTGTTCGAGGTGTGTCAGTGTCCGACACTGAGACATGTGATTACATACAATTATGTCATTTTTAAAATAATTACTGACGTCAATGTGTCAGTGTTGTGTTTGTGTCTGTGTCGGTACTTCATTGTATTTGATTTCATGGCTTTGTTTATTTTCCCTTTTATTCAGGAAAGAAGTTTGGAATCACAGACTTTGTGCATGCTGGAGAATGTGAAAACAAATCTGTTAGCCAGGTTATCATAGAGATGACTGGTGGTGGAGCAAATTATTGCTTTGAATATGTTGGTATGACATCATTGGTGCATGAAGCATATGCTTCATGTAGAAAGGTTTACTTCTATTTCTTTGTGCATAGTTTTTAAATTTGTACTTTTTTTAACTATGTTATTGGTGTGAAGTATCTTGTCAGCTTTACTAATGACAATATTCGCCAGAGACCTAGTTGACCATCTTTAGTGGGGTCTCCTCTCCCAACCACATTTTTTCTCATTCACAATACTCGAACACGAGACTTTGCTTAAATGATTTGAGTCCAGTTTCATTCGGACCTAATGCAAAATTGGTGTTTTGGTTTCAGGGATGGGGAAAAACAATTATGTTAGGAGTGGACAAGCCAGGATCTAAGTTGAGCATCAATAGTAATGATATTCTTTTTCAAGGGAAGACTCTCATGGGATCCATATTTGGAGGACTCAAACCCAAAACTGATGTACCAATTCTTTTTAAACCTTACATGGACAAGGTACTATGCAATTTCTATTTAACTTTATGCTCTTTGATCCTCTTTTGGGTAACATATTGTTAATTTTTTCTCTAAATAATCATTAACAGGAACTAAATTTGGATGAGTTTGTCACACATGAGGTGGAGTTTAAAGACATCAACAAAGCTTTTGATTTATTGATTAAAGGAGAGTGTCTTCAATTTATGGAAACTTTTAATTAAAACAAGTCTATGATTGGCCACTTCTGTAAAAGTTCTTAAATTTATAGATAGTTATGGAGAAGTTAAGTCGAGAGTTTAAAAAAAAACTGAGACACAAACTAAATATTAACATGCATAAACTAAAACCAATAGAAGTCTGTTCAAAAACTACAATTTGTAGCTTTCAAAAAAATACGGTGAAACCAATTTAGGACACAAAGCATGACTTTGGGACACAGATCTAAACGTCGACTAAAGTAACTCGTAGCAAGATTCTTTTTACGAGTTCTTGAAATATTTAGGATGTGTTTGCATTCACATTGCAACTACATTGGAATGCAAGAAAACTTGTAGCTTTGCTTTGCATTCGCTGCGCATTTCGCTATTGCTACAATTTGTAGCCATGTCATTTTCATGGTGCAACTATAATGCAATGCAACTTGTAGGCAATCCAATCCCCTGTATATATGTAGGAAATATTTGAGTATGAAAAAGTGAGAAATTTTCAAATTCAAACTCAAATCTCTGCAAACTAGTGTCCTTGCAGTTGCAGCTGCTAGTTAAATTATAGTACTTCCAAAACAACATTTTGGTTTTGATATAGTTAATCTTGCTGAAAATCTACCAGCACAATCATGACTAACAACATAACCACAGTAATTTCTTATCAAGCCTTCGACTATAATGTGTTTAATTAAAAAAATAGTAACGTCAAAATGCAAAATCTTAAATTACTACTTCAAATTACATTAAGACAACTTTAATGTTTACCCTGCCAAAACAAATTCTCACAATTAGATAGATTTGTGAAGAAAAGATTGATACAAATGCATCAGCCATAGATTTTTGCTTGTTATGCATAATATAGCCATACTTCTAAATTGAAATCTAATAAAATTTGGACCATAACTTTAGAATTTAATGAACTAAAGCATTGAATGATTATTCCATTATGATGATCAAATGTAAATTCTGAAATTGTTAGTACTAACTCTGAGACCATGCATATAGTAGTTACCTTCAACATTGAAGAGAAAAAAAACTGAATTTTATTAAGAGCAGAACTAAATCTAATGACAGCATTCTGGTCGAAAAATTGAAATGGTAAATCTCATTAAATATAAACCATAACCTGTGCAAAACAATGCTCTCAAAGAAACATTGTTATTTGGAAATTGTACTACTGAGATACTGAAAGAAATCGGTCTGATCTGATTACTACTATTAATACCAAATTACTGATCATTAACTTAAAATACATAAAAATAAAAACAAGAACTTCAGTTGGTCAGTTAACCTGCAAAAAACCAACAGTATGTATCAATTGTGTAAAAACTTAAAAGGATAGGTAACTAGTACTTAAAAGCAAATGGATGTACTGCTAAGCTCTGTTTGGAGCTTACGCCGTCTCATTCTTTGCTCTAACCGCATTCCTCTCAATGCACGGACTCGGCGTTCGATTTCCAAAGCTTCGGTAAAATTCCAAATCCTGACAACGCCTTCTTCACCTCCACAGATAATTCGATCAGCTCCTATATCTACCGAGTATAGATTGTTCTGAAATCCATGCAACATTCTCTGTGGAGGCTCTACATTAACTTCGCCTGAATGTTTTGCCTTTGTAGCACTCTTCCCTAGAGCACGCTTACTCGTCCGCAGCAGCTTCCTCACGTCAATTAAAGCCAGCTTGCCATCACTTGATGCAGAAACAAGCCAAGGAAACTCAAAGGCAAGGGAATACACAGGACCAGAGTGAGGATTCCATGTAGCAACATGCAAAGCTTCAGTCGTGTAGCTATCATGTACAATCTCATACATATGTATTGAACCATCTTCTCCTCTGGTAAAAATGAAATCCCCTGTATGGCTTCTCGCCAAAGCATAAGCACTACCAACATGAGCATATGGAACAATAATTACCAAATTACCACTATTAGTATCCCAAACATACACATCGGAACCCGATACGCTGGCAACTGTGGTATCATGAGGGACAAGTCCCCAAACCCAGTCACTATGACGCAGCACCACAGTGCATTTCATCGAACGACGGTCCCACACACGAACAGTCGTATCCCAGGAGCCACTGTAAATCCTTGTCAAATCTAAAGCAAGTGAAGTAACCGGACCATCATGACCCCAAAGCCGAACCTCGGTATTCTGGTTATGTTGTGAGCCTCTAAGCTCAAACAGATGGGGCATTCCTTCAACAGCCCTCCAACAATGAATGAACCCATCGGTACCACCAGCAACTAGTAATCTCGTATCTGCTGCAACCGCACGAATGGTGCATCCAAGAGGTTTAGACGACGCAATCAACAACCCATCTTCCATATTCCACATCCTCACAACAGTATCATAACCAGAAGTAAATATTAACTTTGAAGAAGCCAACAAGAAAACAGTCCTAACCGCCTCAGTATGGCCACGCAACACATCCATACTATACCTTCCCATAAAAGTCTTACTCCTAAACTCCCTCTCCACAAAAATCTCCTTCCATGACTTTTCATCCGAACCCGCATAGTTCAACTCCAATTCGAAAAAGCCTCATCTTTTATAATTTATAAGTAAATAATCAACATATAAGACGAAGCTAGAGTAAGGCCATTACCAAAACAAAGAAACAAATTGAAATTACTTACTATAAAAGAACCGACAATGTAGGGCAAAGGGACCTGCTTATTTTCTTAGAGGTCACTTGGTCGAAAATTTCACTCTTCAACCTCGAAGTACTCGGTTCAAGATCCTGCACCAATATCAAACCCCCGTGAGGCAATGATTTCTCTACAATATCAAACCTTTCATACGTGTTCCTACATCATTACACCTAATTAAACTTCCAATAGTACCCATAAAAAGCTTAACATCATCACACACTTTCCCACGTGCCAACTTCTTATACAAATAACTATCAAACGTCATCCGTTGAACATACTCATCACCACAAAGTTCCACCAAAGCTTCCCTAGACGCATTACTACCATAAAAAACCCTTTGCAACAAATCCAAAAACCTAAAAGTATTAACATACTTCGCATCCCATTCTTTAAGATACTCCCTCATAAGATCACACTCGTTTATCATCTTCATTCCACCTTCAGAAGCCTTAACGACACCGTTTCCACACATTCGACCTGATTTCGCAGCAAAATAAATTCCCTCACCCGAACACTTCGTAACATAACCCGCAGCATCACCAACAAGTGCCACGCGTCCTCTAACCCGAACGGGTCGTGGATGCTCCGGAATTGGATGGGCTTCGATTTTAATCACTTTTCCACCGTTGATCTTTGACATTGCTCTTTCTCTTATCGCGCGCTGGTATAGCTTAATATCGTGCTTCGATTTTACTGTACCAGTTCCCACTGCCACATGGTCGCATTTGGGAAAAACCCACGCGTAAAAATCAGGTGACACGTCATCACCTATGTACATCTCGGCGAGATTTTCGTAGTAAGCCATTTTGTCGTCCGATAATTTGATTCTTTCTTGAAACGCGATCGCGCAGGTGTAATCGCCGGCGTTTATGGATTTTGCGACACGGCTGTTGGCGCCGTCGGCGCCGATCACGACGTCGACGGCGAGGGAGTTTCGCGATGAGGTTTTTGTTGTGTAGTTGATGGTGTAGGGAGAATTTTGTGAGGTTGGGAGGTCGAGAGAGGTGACTAGGCCGGAGATGTGTGTAGCGCCGGCGGAAACTGCGCGGGATCGGAGGAATGAATCGAGGACTTCGCGGCGGAGCATGGCGATGAATTCGTTGGGTTTTAACGTTTTACCGAAATCGACGGCGATGTTTGACGGTGAGAAGATTCGCATTTGTGTGACGTGACGGTCGATGAGGTGGTGAGGAATGTCGAACTCTTCCAGCATGCAGAGAGGGATTGCTCCGCCGCATGGCTTCGGTGTAGAGGGTGGATTCCGCTCGAATAAGAAGGTTTCAATGCCACCTCTTGCTAGAGCTTCTGCTGAGGAGGATCCAGCAGGTCCTCCGCCGATTACTGCGACTCTAAGCTTGCGGCCGGAGATCGATGGCCGAGCGGAGTTGGAGGCTGAAATAGTAACCGATTGGAAGCGTCGTTTCGGTTTTGTGGTTGGAAGGGAAATTGAAGGCAAACATGTTTGAATTTTTGTTGCCATGGAGAATAATTAAGATCTAGTTTTGGGGATTTAGGGTTTTTGGATCAATTACAGTGATTTAGTGTTTTGAGAAAGCAATGTAGTATAGTATATTCTACATTTCCTTTATTAAAGTTAATATCTTTTTCTTGACCAAAAAAAAAAGTTAATATCTTTTCTTAACTTTCATGATCTTTGTTTAATAGTACTAATGCATTGTTTAAATCAAATTACAGAGGACAAAGACAAATCATGTCAGCACCAAACCCCATTTTTATAACATTAAACAAAGTGCTTAGTGCTGTAATAAACTACAATATAGAAATGGTTTCCAATGCAAACCTAGCACTAATAGGTATAACACAAAATTGGTTAGATTATGGCTTTATTTTGCAACTCCAAATTGGTCCGAAACTTGGTGCATGTTTGGATTGACGGTAAGATTGTCAGAATTACGGTGAACCACAGTGATTTTACTAAACGTTACACTTTAGAGTTTATGCTAAATCACGGTGTCACTGTGATTTTGATAAACTCACCGTCCATCCAAACATACACTTACACTTATGTGTTTTGAAACTTAAGTTTATGAATGAACGAATGAATCTAATGCAACATGAGTAGCAGTTAAAGGTTAGATTTTGTGTGGACCAATTCATGAATGGTGAAAGGGCGGCAAAGATCCGGTATAGGTTGGTTAGACCAGGCTGCTTCAGCTAGGATAGAGTTCACTGCTTCTGTAGGATTCAACAAGTCCCACCAAACATGTGCTGAAGCTTGATTACAGGCCAATTCTGTAGAGATACACCCTATCATTGCGCCATTCAAACCAAGTCCACAACATGCACTCTTTGTGTCTTCAAAACCTGCATACTCAAAGAACACTTCATAAAATTTCATGACATGAATATTTATTAGTTTCATACAATATAACAGATTGATTTTGTAAACATACCATAAAACCTTGGTTTGTTTATAATCTCCAATATTCCAGTGTATACATCACAGAACACTATATGAGCATCAGAAAATTCTGTATTAAGCTTAATTATGTGTTCATTCAGTAATCTATTGTATTCCAAGACCCAATTGTTGACATTATCTACACAACCATTTCCATTAATAATATCACCATCTGATGTCTGATTTGACTCCCATGCTATACGGGGTGCACATCCCAAAGGAAGAACTCCTAAGCATATGATTTTCCTTGCATTTGCTTCGTAAAGATACCTCATTGCATTTGTCATCTGATTGACCAAAATGGTTGCAAAATATTCTGCACTGTGGTTTAACATTGGGTTGGAAGAGTTGTGTAGGAATAGATCGATATAATCTTCTTTGCCAAAGGAGAGGAAAAAGATGGAAGATTTTGTAAATTCAACAACTGTGTTTTCGCTTAGATGCAGTTGCAGCAGCTGAATGCTCTCAGAGACCTGGCGTAGCTGTTGGTTTAGAGACTGGTGGCTGTAGCTTCCCGGGTTCATGATCATAGCTTGTGTTGATCCAAAGTTGAGACCACCAAGAATCTCATTCAGAGATCCATTTTGTGCGTAAAATGGTAGGATTGATGTCAATCCAATCTTGTCAGCTACAGAAATGATTCATTACAACAGTAAGTGTTAAGCCTGGTTTAACTTTGTTTATACTCGATAAATTAAAACACTGAATTTTTTTGCAGATATTTGCCGGTAATATGTACATGGATAAGCAAGATCAAAGCTTATCCATCATGACCAAATTGCGGCTTCATCAATCAAAACTTGATTGCAATTTTTTGCAATATCAAGGATTGGGATACAATTTCAATTTAAAATCTTGATACTAAGTAGTAAATAAATATTCTTTTGTATAAGATTTTATTTTGGTTTTTCCCAATTTCACAATCACAAATGCAGAGTGAATCATGAAGAAAACAAAAGAGAAAGAAGAGTACCAATGATTTGAGGAAGAAGAGTGCCATCCGAGCCATTACACGGATACAGCGAGAGACGACCATGAAGCAGAGGATAGAACAGAGTATTGTCTCCACAATCAACAGAGGAATCTCCTAATACAAACAATGCTGATACATGTGAACCATTTCGTCCATTGGCAGTGACATTCGAAATGGTTTCCTCGGTGTATTGTAGTCCATGAACTATACTGCTAAACATGCATATTAGCATAACAACTAGAGAATGAACATGAACAAGAAACCCTTTTCTCATATTGGTTGTATCACTTTTTGGAGCAAAAATTTATTTTCTGCTAAGGTTGATTTCACTGTTAAACCATTCTAGTTATAGAGTGAAGGTGCTTTTTTGGCACAAAATTACAAGAAAAGTAAAGTTAAAATAATCTTGTAAAGTAATTAGCGTCCTGGTTTCAACTTTAAGCTCACTTGTCTAAATTGAAGAAGTGTTTTTTGGTAAGCTAGTAATCAAATAGTAGAGGTTGAATGGACAAAGTGTGTACTTTTCTTTTTCAGTTTTAGTAAAAACTTTCACATTTTTAGCATTTCTCAACAAACTTCATCAGCATAGTTTATGGTTTGTTCACTTCTTTTTTAATAAAAAAATGACAGTTATCACTCATCATGCTTTGCAAGTTTACCAAACCCTTATTTAAAATAGCTTCTAGTGACAAATGTTGTTAACCTCAATTTTCAATTGAAAGCACAATAGCTTTGTTTAGATTAATTTTTAATTTATGGAAACTTTTAATTAAAACAAGTCTATGATTAGCCACTTCTGTAAAAGTTCTTAAATTTATAGATAGTTATGGAGAAGTTAAGTCGAGAGTTTAAAAAAAAACTGAGACACAAACTAAATATTAACATGCATAAACTAAAACCAATAGAAGTCTGTTCAAAAACTACAATTTGTAGCTTTCAAAAAAATACGGTGAAACCAATTTAGGACACAAAGCATGACTTTGGGACGCAGATCTAAACATCGACTAAAGTAACTCATAGCAAGATTCTTTTTAGGGAAATGATTTTTACTACGAATACTGTTGAAAAACGAAAAACGCGAAGCACAAAGTATATTGTTATATAGCCATCATAATTCATTACCCAACCATCCATGATTTCTAAAAACTGAACTGAATGTTTGACAACCACTAATAACAAGACACCGCAACAACTGTTGTGTTTCGTGTGCCTATGGTTCGTACCATGTAGCACTACTGTTCTTTTTATGAGTTCTTGAAATATTTAGGATGTGTTTGTATTCACGTTGCAACTTGCACATGATGCTCTATATCAGTAGTTGGCAGTGCATAACATTCAACATCAAGAACATGCTAATAATAACAACAACTTGATTCACTCTCAAGCTGTCATGACAGAAAGTGCTAGCCGCAATAATGCAACCCTATAGCAATGACATCAACACATATTTGGCATGCTCCAGCAGCTGGTATGTACAAATATAACGTAGATGCGGCAATTTTTCAAGAACATAATTGCTATGGCGTGGGCATGTGAGAGATGACTAAGGAAATTTTATCCGAGCTCAAACCTTATGGAGATACGGGAGTCCACTACCACAGAGGCATGGGAGGGGGGGGGGGTTAAAGGAAGCTATATTTTGGTTAAGAAATTTGGGTTTTGCATGCTAGTGTGGCTATTGAACTAGACTATAAGCTAGTAGTAGATACTATTACCGGTAAACCCAATACTCGGTCCGAATTCGGAGCTATTTTAAATGTTGCTCATTTGTTAGATAGAATGTCATTGTCTTTTGCTAGTAGCCAAATTTTTCATTATATTCTATCCTATTTTTAAAATTTGTTGTTTAATAAAATGAGTTAAGTTTGTTTCTGTAAAAAAAAAAAAAAATTACTTTCTTATGTAATATAACCATAATCAAAATTATGTAAGGTGTTCTCTTTTAAGGCCAAAATTATGTAAGATAATGACTCTAACCCAAACGAGAAAAAAAAATAAGCAAAAACAAAATTAATTTTTATACTCCAAACTTTACATTTTCAACACATTCAGGGGGAAAAAAAAATACAGAAACAAGAATAATTTGATAAAAATTGAATAAAAGTAGCATTTGGCGTCATGGAAAATTTTAACGCCACAAAAAGCCACTTCTTTATGCTTAACTTAAAAATTAATTAAAACATATATTTTGTCACATTCATTTGAATGTTTCTAAACACACGTTATTCCATCCAAGTCCTATAGTTTCTAACCCACTTTTTCCAAGTTCAAATTCTTACAAAAAAACAAATTATTTCTTTTTTTGACAAAGTATGACATTCGTGCACCATGGTGAATGGCTTTTTGTCACATTCAATTCATTTCGGTGTTTCTATACAGCCTTTTTCCAAATGGATCGTTTTCAAAGTATGTTGAAATGTGGCATTGTTTATGTTTAATTCAACTATATATTTTGGATTGAAATGCAGTCAAAATTGCTTCAAGATTATAGTAACATGTAGGCTTTGTCTACCATAATACTATAATAGAGTGGTGCACAAGTTATCAATAAGATTATAACAAATTAATACAAATTTCACAAAATCCATTGTTGGATTGAGATCATCCAATAATTTCTTTTAAAAAAATTAGAAATAATTTGATATGTTATTGAGATTTATCAAGATTAACAATTTATGTATTTTTATTGAATATCGTTAATCTTTATGGGTCACAAAAACATATCAAATTATTTTCAATTTTTTTTATAGATGATCTATATGATATAGGGCCCGTTTGTTTTGACTTTTTTTAAAAATGATTTTTGTTAAAAAAAATTAACCAAGATTTTTTTTATAAGGGCTTAAAATGAAAATTTTATTTAAATAGTTTTTCTTAAAATGTCGTTTTAAGTGTTTTATCATTTTGTTACAAAAAATTTTGGATCATAAATTTTATAAAAAAAAAACTATCTAAAAAAAGGCTATTTTAAATAGCTTTTCATAAAGATCATTTTTGAGAGATACATTTTTAAAAAAATTCTGTTTTTTTTCTTTCTAAGAAGCTAAATTAGTCCATCCAAATTGGCACTAGGGAGAATCGAACCTGAGACCTCAAGGAAAAAATTCTGTTTTTTATTAAGTTAAAATTTCTACCATGAATACTTAAGTTATGGAATGTCAAAATCACTCTTTTTAAGTCAAGTTATCATATAAAATCATTTTTAAAAATACAAAGCAAAAATCAATTTTTTTGAAGATAAAACAAACGTACCCATAATCTTATTCATGATTTGTACACCATGCATTCACCATTTGAACCACTCTTTTATAATAAAAAATTTATACTAAACATATTATTAATTTTTGTTGACAAACTTTTGTTTATAATTAAGAATACGAAAAGTAATCACAATTTTAAAATAAAATCATGTCAAAATAAAATATGACCAACTAGAGAAAAGAAGGTACGTTTTCATGCCATTTTAAAAATGTAATCCGTAAAAGCAAAAGATATATTTTATTAATCTAAAAAAAGAAAGGCTGATTCTAAGGATTCAGGAATATGTTTGCTGCCCTCCACTAATTAATCTCTTTCCAAGTTTCAATCAAGTGGGAATATCCATCATGTGGGAATATGTACAAGATTTTCAAGAATAAGTGGCATGTAGTGTCTCTACATCCTAAAATAATTGTTATCGGAATAAATAAATCCAACGTCACCCTTAAGATTCGATGTGCTTAACATTCTGACCTATGGCGTTTAGGCAGCCCCTTAAAGAACTTTATACTATAAGTATATTAAGTTGTGCATTTACTAACAACAATTGCTTTAATTTTAGTATAGTGGTAAGCGTTTGGTCCTACAAGTGGTATCAGAGCAAGGTCATGTGTTTGAATCCCCGACTGACATAGGGGGAGATTGTTGGAATAAATAAATCCAGTGTCACCCTTAAGATTCGATGGGCTTAACATCCCAACTCATGGCGCTTAGGCACAACCCCTTAAAGAACTCTATACTATAAATATATTAAGTTGCGTTTTCACTAACATCAATTGTTTTTAGTGTAGTGGTAAGCAGCTTAGTCTTACAATTGTTACATTTTTACGATAATTATTTAAATAATTTATTTTGACTATATATTTTACTAACAACAAATGCTAGCCGATTCTAAGTAAGTGTAACACGACTCTTCACATACTGTTTCCAAAAATAAGTGTAAAAAAAATATAAAATTGTTTGTTACATATTTTATAGAGGAAATTACAGTCTCCTCCCTTAGCTAAAGCTTGAATTACATTTTTCTCCCCTTTTATGTACTTTAGTCAATTTTAGCAAAGCTATCAAATTATATCATCAATATTTTCCATTTGATTATTTTGGCTTGTCTTATGCTAAGGGGGTGCTTGTTGTGTTATCAATAAAATTAGCTGTTAAAAAAAAAATCCATTCCATCCACAATATTATTCATTCACTCTAAAATCGATATGCATGCACTTAATTTTTTTTAACATTCACCCTAAAATGTGGTTGGATGGTTTCTATTCGTGCTTCATTATGAAATACAAAAGATAAAAATCACATGGATTGGTCTTCAATGATTATTGAGTCACCAAATTAACAGAAGGTGCATTTTTTACAATAAAAGAAAGTGCATCTTGATAAAATGTCAAGCTTTAAGACCCTAAATTGGTCTCTAAAAATCATTGAGCCTTCAAATATTTAATGTCACATAACATTTGTCTTTAGTTGCTTATTACTGCAATACTCAAAATTAAAAGATGAAAACACACCAATAGAAGATTTTGAATGCATAGAACATTTTTTTATTAATTCAAGTGGTACTATAATTGCCATATATACAAATAAAATGGCACTATATATAGCCATTTTACAACTTTTTCTAACTGAAATCAAATACTTTGAGGTTAAAAAACTAAGACCTAACACCTCAAGTGTATTAACACCTCAAGTGTACGTAATACATAGAAGTTAAAGCAAAGAAAACTATTTAATTTGTTTCCGTTGCTCCTCCAACCTCGATGTCGCCGGAAGCCTGGATTGATTTGAAGTTTTTGCATTTTTTGTATGTAATCCAACCTAAGACAGCAAGGGAAATTGCACCAACCCCCAATGGTAACACAATCTTTAGCGTCAAACTAAGGTGGAAATAAACATCAATTTTTGGAGGCACTGCTGGGGATGGAAGTGGAGAGTTGACAACGTCTGGAAATAGAGGATTTGTTCTAGACACGGTCAGACAGCTGAGAGCGAAAGTCAAGAGAATCAACATGAACATTTTCATTTCTCCTTCAAAACACAAAAACTAAATGTCAATTTCACGTGATGGATTTTTTTTTTATTTACTAGTGTACGGTAATCTCAAAGGGAATTGAATTACTAAATTGAAATGGAAGAAGAATGTATCCAAAAAAAAATGGAAGAAGAAGAAGAAGTGGTGTTGCCATTTTGAGGAAGTAGTGTCGTGAAGTCTGCGAAGAGAGTCTTCTTGGGGATATAGCGACCTCTTCAACTCCACTACTACTACTTGTACTCGCGACGTTTATTTATATTTTCAAAGGAAATAAGAATTTTTACCTATTTCTCGGTGGTTGAAAAAATGGATATTCGTTTTTCACACTAGCTAGTCACTTGATATAAATTAACAATATCTGAAACATTATTCAAGCAAGATATTAGGTTAGAGTAAAATAAAAAAAAAAAATAAAAAAAAAGAAGCAAGAACTTAAGATGAATATGAATCTACAGGTCGATCACATGAAATTAAATTTCAACAGAATTAGCTGATTGCAGAAGCATTGATCAAAGTCAAACAATAGTTTACAACAGAATCAGAATATATTAATTAGTGCCAAACAAAAATCCTAGTAAGAAAAAAAATTTCAACCAAAAAAATGATAAACAAAATTACCTAAATTTCTTTTGCAGTGAGGTAAGTGATTTGAAGCATATGTCTAGCATGTATTTATGGGAAAACAAATGAGGTGAGAAATACGTATATTGAGTGTTTAAACTTTAAAGCATAATAAATAATAAAATACTCCACTTGAGAAAATCTTATAGCATGATAATAAAGTACTTGAGAAATAGTAGTATGTCCAAACCATTTTTTTATTGAGGTTATGCCAAAGTGAAATATTTGCTTTAAAATAAGTAATTTTTCCTAGAAAATTTGTAATTATTACTTTGATAAATGTTTAACTAATATTTTCAAGATGACATTTATTTTTATAAGCTATCTAAACAATGCTATTAGGACTCTTGTTACAATGATCTTTATTAGAGGTTATGGAAGGGAACTAGTAGAGAGACCTATTATAAATAGTTTGCGACGACTAATACGAATCTTGTATCAAACTATCATAGGTGGTGGTCCAGCCCTTATACATGTTTGGGCATAGATTAATTAGTTTTTTTTTGCTTATAATCTGTGATAAGAAAAAGTGATTTTTTTTCTTACGGTATAATATGGGACGGAGGAAGTATTTATATAAACAAAATTATTAGTGACTTTGCATGAGTGCATCTAGAAATGCACGTAGGAATTGTGTTTGAGTATTTGAATTTTAAATATTTTTATAATGTTTTTTGATAATTCAAATTTTTTATACTACTTATCACTTAGACCCAAATTATAGATTCACCTTTAGACCACCGAAATCGTAGAAACGGCCCTCGTCCTAACTAATTACTATGTAAGATAATGACCATAACCCAAACGAGAAAAAAAAAATAAAAAACAGGATAAATGTTATACTCGAAACTCTACATTTTCAACACATTCGGAAAAAAAAATAATAGTAATAAAAAACAAGAATAATTTGATAAAAATTGAATAAAACATGCTAGTAAAATGCTTATTTGCAAGAAAATGTAGAAACAACAAAGGCATGACTAAATCTCAATCATTCATTAATACCACTACCTCATGATTCCTACTCCCTCCGTTCCAAATTGAATGACATTTGACTATATTGCACTATTCACACATATTATTTTGACCATATTTTTCTACTAATAAATAAAAATAACTATTAGCATATAAGATATTGTTGGATTCGTCTCGATGAGTATTTTTAAAATATCAAATTTTTGTAATTTTTACTATAATACAATTAAAAATATTAATTGTCAAAGTTATGCATCGGCATGCTGAAACAGTCAACTGTGTCAATCAATTTGGGACGGAGGGAGTATTAAAAATGAAATTAAATTTATAATAAATAAATTAAAAATTATTCTCTAAAGTAATAACATATATTCATTCTTGCCTTTCTTACTCAAATTCTTTTGTAAGACATAGTGAGGCTCAACATGCTATTACCCGTAAAAAGTAACATCATGGGAATTTTAAACTTTATAAGCTGACCCACCAAACACCACAAAAAACCTAATGAAAGAATTAAAAGAGGTAATGTGGGTCAAAACTAAGTGGAGATATGAGTCATATATATGAGGGTGGCATTTAGCATGCACAAGTTTTAAACTTGTGCACCATACACAAATTTCGATCGATGGTCGGATTTTGCAGTTCCAATTAAACTTATTATGCTCCTCCCGCACTGAATTTTATTTCTTTCCATCTCCTTCCTTCCCATTTGCAGTTCCAGTTTGCAAAATCCAGCCGTTGGTCCAACATTAAACCCAGTTGAAAACCAAGAAAAAAGATAACGGCCCCAAATTGTCATAAAAATTAAAACCACCATGCAAACCAGAGTTTATCCACCCACTTGAAAATATGTTTTTTGTTCATCTATGGTGTTTGAACAACACAAAAGAATATTGATTATACTATTTCATAGATTAGAAAACATGTGTTGTTCATGTAATTTGTGCATGTTTCTTAGATCAAATTGTGAACTTTATCTCATAAATACGGATTTTATCTTGAGTTGGGTCTGAAATTTAGTTTTCTCCTTCCAAGCTATAGGGATCTGAGACTCAAACCATGACAAAAAAATATTCCTAAATAATTATAAAATCTGATTTGGAGATTTAAATTTGATGATGATTTTGCGTTTCTATATGTTTCTTGGTTTCCAACTGAATTTAATGTAGGAAGGACTTACCAGTTACCACATTGAAAAACCATTCTGAAACTGTTCTTGAGGTTGCTTGTTCTCTTCTCATCCCACCACACCAAACCAGTAGCAACCTCAAGATCCAACCACCACCATAGAATAAAACTTATAATAGTGCTCTTGTTATGATAATCTCTTTGAAATCAGTAATCGTAGACTCATCTACCGCTGGATTAAGATCTAGAGAATCCAAATAGGAGACTCAAAGAGACAATAGGGGTGGGAGAGCAACAGGGTGGGAGAGGAAGAAGATGGAAGAATATGTAATCTAGTGTGGGAGGTGCATGATAATGTTTAGTATGACTGCAAAATCCAACCTCTCATATATGAGTATATGACTAAGAAAAGAGAGGTTATGGTTTGTTTTTCTTCTTTATGGTTATCTTATTCTTAGTGTTATTCTTCTGTGGTCAAGCCGTCAAACACATTTATGCATGTATTTGGTGAATAATGTCTTTTTGTCGCATTCAATATTTCAAAGATTCTACACCCACTATCTAATTCCAAGAAGGCTTCGCAGTTAAAAGTATCAGCATCGTTGTCAACAAGATTACTTTGATATTGTAAGAAAATGGCCGTAACGAATATGGAGTACTAATGGAGTATATCCCAAAGTGACATGAATTCCACAATCAGGGTCCAAAATCAAAATTGCGTAAAAAATACTCCTTTTATTTTTAATTGTAAATAAAACTAATTAATCGAGTCAATAGATTAAAATTTTAATAAGTTCACAAAAAATATATATTAATATTTTTATATTAAACATTATTTATGAACCTATTAAAATTATTCACCTTTAAAGGATATATATTATATATACACATACCCTAATATTAATCATTTAAATCGTTTCAAAAAAAAAAAAATCATTTAAAAAACATAATCCGTAAAAGCAAAAGATATATAAGAGTATTTTGTAAATAGGGACCCACGTGCATTCTAATTGTTCCGAGACTTGGTCTTTACGTGCATTCTAATTGGATTCAATCCTCCTTCAAAATTTCGTTTCTGTAATCCAACGTGAATATAATAAATCTAGAAATCCACTAGAGTAAGTTTCGACGCGTTCTGGAACCTCCGGCGACACACCACCACAACTGCAACTGCGTTTTTCTAGCAAACAGTTGTCAGTTTGAAGAAACGGTCACCGCCATCGCGTTCCTCGCCACGAAAGGAAGAGGGCCCATCACCTTGTATCTGTTCCGTCGACATCGCCGCCGCGTCTCCGCAGCTCCGGTCATCTTCTCCGGCTAAACCTACGCCGGGAAATCGTGAATTCCGTTTCTAGTCATTTTACACAACTAACATACTACTTAGTATTAATTATAAGGGAAAATAGGAACAAAGACATCTAGCTATGAAAAACATGAGGATATTGCAGACAAACAAAGTCAAACCTACTGTGAAGAGTAAATTCATAATATATATTTGTGTTTATGAAATCATTGTCATTTCAAATATTATACAATTGCTATAATATTACATGATACATGAAGTTCATTACTTTGATAAATGAACTCAAGCATTTGTAGAGTTTCTACAATATTACATGATTACATGAAATTAAGCATTTGGAAAAGAAGAGAAAGATAGTTTCTGCAAATGAATGAAGGAAAGAAATTGGGTATTAATCCAAGGATAAAAACGTAATCAAACAATTTCCATTTAAAAAATTAGTTTTTCTCTCTCATGGGCCCCGCTGTCCAAAAAATAGTGCAACCTGCAATAGCAAGTCAAAAACAGGGGTGCACTCATACACCTCATAAATAGGGGTGCATAATAGGGTCTCCCTTTTTTAATACCAGAAAAAAATTAAATATAAATTTTAAAAGTTTTTTGCCCTTAAAATTTTCCATAAAAAAATCATATTTAATTCTTTTTATTGTTAAACAATTCTAAAATTTTGAGGAAGAAATTCTTATAATATTATAAACAATAATACAAAAACTCGTTAAAAAAAATATAAAGAATAAACATAAATTGACTTACAAGTAAAGACATAATATTGTAACAAAAAAATGATTAAGAGGTCCAAAATTTACCAAAAAATGCAAAGCTGACAATAACAGTTGTTTAAAATTCCACTACACAGCAATGCTTCAGCACTGTTATAGCCATTATTTGCAGCTCTTATCAAATTCCACTACGCTATGGTACAACATCCTTATATAGAGAGCTATTTGATGTTAAAAACAGGTTTCAGAAGCACTGCTTAGATATTTGAAATAGTTCTCTCAAAACAAAAAATGGTCAGTGCCTGAAGTGCCTCACATTGGTAAAGAGAAGCGAAACGCCGTACTTGTTACAACAGTCTATAGCATCTTGATCTCTTATACTACCACCTGGTTCTGCAATAACTCCAATTCCACTTTCACATGCTTCTTCCACAGCATCTTTCCAAGCTGTTCATATATAATCAATACATATTCTTGGTTAAAAACAAAAACCAAAGAAAAACCAGGTATTGGTATCTATATCTATTTGATAAAATTTCATTGAAGAGTGCTTGACAAATTGACAATTTACTATTATTTTCTGATAGATATATTTGCAGTCTCAATAAAATACTAGTATTCCCTATAGTTTGTAACATATATGTTATTTGGTTCATGTTCAGTTAATCCCTGCATGATACAAACTCAAACGAAAAACTATATTACAACACTATTAAGAAGGTAACCATATTAGGGACAAAAACAAAACAAGGACCAAACAAATATATATAAGCCTTTTCTAATTAACAATCTATTGTTACTCAATGTTATTTTCTCTGAATATATATGCATCAAGAAGAATCATTAATCCATCCACCACAAATTTACTGTTACTCAGTGTTATTTTCTCGAAAATATGCACCGAAAAGAATCATTAATCCATCCACAACCAAGTTGTCTTTACGAAATAGCGTAAAAAATGAATTATTGTATTGCCATTAACAATTACCAAATGGGAAGAAGGCATCACTAGCCAAGGCTGCTCCTTTAACATCAGCTCCAGCTTTCCTCATTGCTATTCTTAAACTCTCCACGCGGTTTGGTTGGCCGCTTCCCATACCTAACATACAATTGTCCTACAAAAAAGTTAACAAAGAGATCAGATTTCTTAAACCACCTCCATTAAGCCATAAACAAGTTTCATAATGTATCAAATTGTACCTTAGCTATCACAATAGCATTGCTTTTTACATGCTTCACACACAACCACGCAAACTCCGCATCGCGAAGCTCGCCTTCTTGAGGAGTCTTCTCTGAGACTACGTTGAACTTGATGTCATTTGGAGTCAAGTCGTCAGAATCCTGAGCTAACCACCCTCCACCAACTTGTCTGAGTGAAAGCTTTCCTGCTTCGTTCTTTTTTGCTTCAAGAATCCTTAGAGTCTTTGACTTTCCACGAAGAATCTCAAGTCCCTTCTCTGTATAGCTGGGTGCAACCACTATTTCATAGAACATCCTTGTCTCCCCATCAGTTGGGCTTCTAAATTCTCTTATTTCTTTAGCAAGAACCTAAATAATATAAAAACGATCATTAAAAAAATTAAAATATCATATGTACATCCTCGCCAAGATGGAATTTTAAAATGTAATCCAGGGAAAGTGCTCTATCTTCATAAATACCATAATCTTTCTTAGGTTTTCAACAAGGTGTAATTCATCCTTACAAAACTGACTTGTAAGGCAGAGGGTATCATTCATATGAATTCTACTTAGGTTGTAGGACTCGAGTTTTTTCAATTGACTTGGGATATTTACCTCATCAACTTCCACATTGAAGGCTACAATTCCGCCGAATGCACTGACAGGATCAGCTTTAACAGCTAATCTGTAGGCTTCGAGAATATCATTACGTGAAGCTACACCACAAGGATTAGTGTGCTTCACAACTACACATGTGGGATTTCTGAACTCGCACACACAGTTCCAAGCAGCATCAGCATCCAAGTAGTTATTATAAGACATCTCCTGCAGGAGAATGTTGATGTTATGGCATTAACTTAAACAAATATTAATAGAAAAGTATACAATTTTTCAGTCAAAGGCTCTCATCTCCAAACATGATGGCTTTTAAAATATACAAAATATAAAAACCAGTAATTATAGATTTTTAGATAAAAGTAATTAGTAGCCGATTCACACCTTTCCATGGTGTTGGATGGCTGTAGCAATCCCACCGGCATTGACCTCTGCAAGTCTTTTGTCAACATAGAATGCAGCTTTTTGATGAGGATTTTCGCCATAACGGAGGGAACTTTTGAGTGAAAGAGGCACTGTCAAACTAGGAGGGAATTTATCTGTCATTGAAATGAGAACACAAGTCAATCTATAGTGCACATTACAGATATTAATAGTTCTTCAAAATTGAAATTTTGCAATTAGAATACAATATTATCTAAACTATATGCAGCCGTACCGCCATAAACATAGATTCAATGAGAGAAAAATAGAAAAGCATATGGTGAAACCGTGCTTTATATAGGCTTAAAAGGAATACGGAATAAACAAGATGATTACAAACTACGTATTCTATCTCTATTTACATGGATCCTAATCTTATTTTAAACAACATACACAGACATTTTTGGTGGTGTTGCTTGCAAGTTATTTTCTTGGAATCAAATATGTCATTTCAAATAAGTTCATTGATTTCTCAAACTTCTAACTTAGAAACCATATGAAATTTAAGTCTTCCGTTTAATTTGCTGGGCGTAGAACAAACTTTTCCATTCTAGGATTATATTGGTAAATTATTTCATTTTCCTACAATAGACATTTCTTTATCACATGTAACTGTTGCGTATAAATAATAATTTGACACAAACGTGTACGGTACCTCCCACACTTTGTTTCCACAGCCACTCAGATACTGCAGAATCATATGAAGCAACATGCTGAAAAGCTTTCCATGCAAGCTTTAGCCTGAACTGTTCGTCTTGGTTTCCTTTAAGAAATTCTAGAAGGGCAGGGTAATCTTCTGAATCAACCACTACCAAAACATCCTTGTGGTTCTGCTCAAAAACAAATTTTTCATCTTATATTTAAAAGATATTTCAATCAAAAAAATTGAAAATTTCAGCTCAAAGACAGTATGAATGAACAAGGATCCTTTTTTATTTTCCAAAGTTCAAATGAATTCATCCAACAAAATATTTTCTGAACCATTTTACATAAATTTTTAATAAGTCATTTCAAATTATAAAAAGTTGGCATTTTCAGTCTAATGAACAACCTTGGCAGCAGCTCGAATCATGGCTGGACCACCAATGTCAATGTTTTCGATTCCATCCTCAAATTCAATACCTCCACTTGATGTAACTTTATCATAAAATGGATACAAGTTCACCACAACAACATCAAAAGTACCTGAAATGGAAAACTTTTAGCAAAGCAATAGAATTCCTAAATTTCACAAACTGAAAGAACAAAACTTCAAATTCATAATTTATAGCACAGCACACTTGTTATAACCAGTGTTATCAATTGGAGTTTGCAAAAATACCAATTTGATCAAATTCTGCATCACTACAGCGCCGCTACACTGCTATTTGACAACGCTTTGAACTAAATAGTGCATCACAAAACAATGACAGTTTGTTCAAATTCTACTACAGTACAGCCTCTATTTGACAACACTGGTTTTAACATAGCTGATAACAGAACTTACCAATTCCATGTGTACTGAGAGCTTCGATATGATGTTTTTGGTCTCTTCGAGCAAGGATACCTCCATGTATGTTAGGGTGTAGAGTTTTGACACGACCGTCAAGCTGTGTAGAAAAGCCATTGCATACAATCATTGTTAGTAATTAGTAATAATGCCAAAATGCCGAATTTGTACGAGATTTCAACATCAAAATGCAAGGCTTATTGTCCCTAAATTTGTAATTCATATTGATAGAACTTGATCAAAATTAGCGTTGTCAATGGCAGACGGCAGATGGCACATGGCAGAGTACTGTAGTGGGCAATAATCTGTCATATAAACACACCGTTGCTGCCTATGGCAGGCACCGCTACACAAATTGGCTATGGTGGTTGCCAAAATCTGCCACGCCATGGCCGCCATTTAATAACACTGATCAAAATACACAAAGAAAAGCAATCTCCATTTGATAGAAAATCTCTCGGGATATATACCAATGAAGTACAAGATCCGAGATGAAACTTTAAGAAGGAGAACTCAAGCTACAAGTACACTCACCATTTCAGGGAACTGTGTAAGCTGTTCAACTTTAGTAACAGCAACTCCAGCACTTTCCAATGCAGAAGCTGTTCCTCCAGTTGAAACAATAGTGAATCTAACATTAGAAAAAACATAAGGATTATACTGTACAATAAGAAAAGCATGAACACATGAAAACAATAATATTCTAACATGTTAAAAAATGAACAAAAAATCCACTAATTGTAATAACTACCCTAATTCCTGGAGTCCATTTCCAACAAATGCGAGATCCTTCTTGTCTGACAATGATATCAAAGCTTGCTTGCTGCCTGTTTCACAGCAACAGAACAATTGTTCTTAAATTTAAAAAACAGAAAATATCATCAAAGGGTAAACACAGTGTTGTCTAAAGACTAAAATCATCTAGAATAAATCCAGATCACCGTCTAATTGAACGAAAATATAAATGTTGATGTCGTGTCAGACACGAATGTGTCTTTCATAAGAAGTGTTGGTGCTAAAGAAAAGTATATTTAACTGAAAGTGTAAAACTTTCTAATTTTTTACACATGCATCAATCAAATCATAGTGCCACTTTTATAAGTTAGTTATCATAATGCCACTTATATATCTCTTCAAATATCTACATATGATTAAAAAAAGTTTTACACAAATCCATAAACTAAACCACTAAATGAAAAAGCACCTGGAGATGATGAAGCAGACTCAGCCATAGCTTTGATAGGAACACACCTCAATCGATGTGTAGATGAAGAAACCTGAATATACCCATTTCAAAACCAATACCATTGAACAAGAATAAAGTCAAAATTAAGTAAACAAAAATCAAAAGTAGAAAAAAAAAATTGAAGGAGAATATACCGAAGTTGTGAGGAGAAGATGAGAAGAAAAGTGATGTGTAGTAGGGAGAGAATGAGAATAGGAATAAGGGTATATGGTTGCACGGAGAATATGAGTGGAGCCGGCGGTGGTGGTGATGGCCGCGGTGGAAGAAACACCAAAACCAAACATTCTCTGCGTTTGTGTGTGGGGGTTTAAGCGACACGAGTAGTAATGTTGAGGGTAAGTGAAAGAATTTGACACAGTTGCTCCCTCAGTTATTTCGAAGTGTATAAGTGGGATAGCCGGAGTTTGAACTCCGACTCTAGGCGTTATTCTGATATTTTAAAGGTGAATTTGTCAATTAATATGGAGTACTTTTTATTTTGACAAATTAATATTTTTTTTTTTTTTTGACAAAAGCAAAACTAAGCAAATTCATTAATAATAATCAAACTCATCATACATATCGGAACATCATCACAATTTTGGAAAATAGTAATATATGTAGTCACCCATAGAAGAGCCACTACATGGATTTTTTTCCTTAAAAACTCTACCGAAGAGTTGTGAAAATATGAAGATAAAATACTCCTAAAATTTATAATAATAGACCCTTCTTCATGTTTATCCTCCTCCTCTTTAAATTCCATGTCATCCACCATATTGGTTGAGTTAACCTTGAATATCACTTTAGTTTTCTTGACCTCAGTTGTTAAGTGAATAACATATAAGAGGTTTAGGGCTTCCACTTTAAGCAATTGGAGTATGTGAGAGCGACCATAAAGTTTATCTTTGAAGAATTGCCCTCTCTTGTCAAACAAACTTTTACCTAAGTCGATTGACAATTCATCAAATTTTTGTGCAACCTGCAATAAAAACTTAATGATCTGCCAATAATTTTCTACTACATTATTTGATTGAATTAAAATTGCGAAAATAAAAAAGAAAAAACTGAAAAGTGTTTCATTCAATCGGATCAGGCACGTTAACGTGGGAACTGCACGCAGATTATCCAGGCCTCGACAGTTCCAACTGAAAATTGTTATTTCTCCCGGGAGGCTTGGGTACCAGGAACCACCCTTAAAAAAGGAACATCATCACTATGAGCATAATCCATTGGATCATGCTTTGTTTTAAGCACGTGAACTTCTTTATTTGATGGATGCTCATGAGTAACTTCCACATTAGTCTTCTTGCCATTAGATGCTCCTATCACTGGCTCTTGAATATTGTGGATTATTTTTTCCAATGTGTTATCAATTTCCCTTTAGTTTTCTCTCTCTCATTAATAGCAATTTGTGTGACTTCCTCTGATCCTTTTTTTAATTGTAGTGTCCAACTCTTCTTCCATCGATTCTTCTCCACTAATGATGATATGATTTTCTTTTTTATTAGTAATAATTGGCTTTAATGGAAATAAAACGGTTGGATTTGAAAAAGCTTCAGCTAAGGAAATATGTTTACCAGAATTATTGGTAATTAATGCAGAACTTGAATGCTCTTTATTGCTATATTCGGTTACTGTTTTGTTGTCTGCAACCATTACCGGAGTCTTTCCTTCAGCCGTTGCCGGAGCTTTAATCGGAGCACTATCTTCACGCAACCACCTCGAACTAGAATCACTAATGTGATTTTTGTTCATTGTCCCACGCAAATCCGCATTCCACATACGCACACCATCATCGTTTGGACTTTCAAATAGCGATTTACAGGAATCTTCATTGTGGCCAAGTATACCACAATAATAGCAAAGAGAGCCCAACGGTTCATACTTAAACTTAACTTCATGCGATCCCACTTTCGTCTTGATTTTCTTGAATCTCTTCAATGGTTTCCGGATGTCAACCAAGACTCGAATTCTCATAAAAGTGGAGAAAATTAGAGTTATTCTTCTCATCATACTCCATGAATTCTCCTATGAAATTCCCTAACTGCTTGCCTGCTGTTGTTGTCATACCTCCGACCGGCACGCCATGAATTTGCACCCAGAACGGTACATGGTTTAGAGCTACAGACATGGGGGTTTGGCCTTGTTGCAGTACTCCCAGGATCAGAGTGTGGCCATCAAAAGACCATGGCCCTTTCTTGAGAACCCTCTCCATGTCACGTGGGTGAAAGAATCTGAAAACATAGAGATTTGTCCCCGCTTGTTTGACAGCAACACCACAGACCGGATGCCAAAATTCTGCCATTTTGCCTTTCATGATATGAAACCGGATTGGCCTGTCAGTTAAGAACCTTCCGACGAGGTAGAAGCCTGGCTCATCGGTATTTGCTTGACTATCATCAAGCTGGATTTCAAGCTCTTCTTCTTCTTCAGTAATAACAAGTTTTTCCATGGTAAAGAGTGCAAAAGAACAATAAGAATAAAAAAAGAAAGACTTCTCACATAGGAGAGATGCTTCTCACCAGAGGAAAGAACCCTAGGAGAGAAAAAACCAAAAAGGAGCTTCTAAGCCAAGAAGCTTTTTACACCTTATTAGGACTTGAACTTGGACCTACAACTCCTTTGACTGTTAGCTCAACTAATTCAACCAGCGAAGTTACTCATCTCACTACGTCTGCTGTTCAACTCTTTTACATCATTCGCCACTTTTTTAGTATATCTTCATCGATAACCATTTCTGTACATAACCTATTAATTTTTTTACTACATAGTAATTTACGGTTGTTTATTTCAAGAGAAAAATAACATATTAAAATGAGAGTATAATGAAAACAAAATATGCAAAAATACATTTCACTAATCTGGTGTTACTATTTCAAAATGACATTTAAAAAAAAGAAGTAGAGAGTATTTATTTATTTTATATAAAATTACACTGCAATCTTTTATTTTATTTGTTTGTAATAGTGTAACACATTCGTCTTTATTTTACTTTTTTTCAAACTGGTATTTTATCTTTATAATTGTGCACAAGTTAATCGTTTATTTTATTTTATTTATTTGTAACATTTTTGTCTTTTATCTTTTATTTTTCTTTTCACATATGTTTTTTATCTTTATAAATGTACACAAGTTAATTTTTTTTAACTTATTCGTTCATAATGAAGAGTTTGATACATTCCTAAAACCATAAATGATGATGCGTGTTTAACTTGTTCATTTTATTCTTCATCATAGTCATCATCTTCTTCATTAATTTGTAACAATGTACGGTCAAATATACCTCAAAGTTATATTAATCTAGATGTTTTGTTTGTTTGTATTCACGTCAACCTTCTTCTAAACTCTAAAATCAAAATCTTTGGTGCTTATTAAACTCTAAGCTTACCAAACATGATTTTTTTTTTTTTAGGTTTAATAAAATGTTTCAAACCCTTCACCTTTATCATTTTTCAAACATTTAATTATGTTACAAATGAATAAGATAAATGATTAACTTGTGCATGTTTATAAAAATAAATGGTTAATTTGTGCATGTTTATAAAGATAAAAGACATGTTTGAAAAAAAAGGATAAAGGACTAACTCGTGCAAGTTTATGAAGATAAATGACCAACTTCAGGAAAAAAAAATGACGATTCTGTTACAAATAGATAAGATAAATGATCTATAAAATCATCCACCAACATGTCATTAAAAAATGCAATTGTTCACCGCCAAGAGCAAATGAAGTTCGATTGGTGACATTATCGATCATGCATCAAACAACGAAACTTTGTACACTTTTGAAATTAAATAATATCTATTTTTCTCTGTTTTGAATAAACATGAGTAAAATATTAATATGTGAGATAAAATTGTAGGATCCAATAATCTAATCATTGTAAATTGAACTCCGATTTAATTTTTAAACATTGATTATGATGATGCACACTAATTAAATTCGATCTATATAATATTTATTTCAAATCAACAATGGTCCATATACCACTAAATATAACTCTACATATATAAAACGCGAATATTAAAGCCTATAACATTAAGATATACCTCAAATACTCTTCACACAAAAATTCAAGCTTAGTCGACGTGTCTAAAACTATACTAGAAGCTTGTTGCATAAAACTTATTTGCTATTCGGATTCCCAACACGTAGTTGAATCAGTGCATAATAAGTCTTTAAAGTTTCATCATTATTCTAAGGAGATTGCGAGTTAAATATTGTTGAAACTCATCAATCAAAATGATATATGAATTTTTATCGAGATATTTCTCTCCATCATATCTTCCATAATGTAATTCTTTTTTTTCTTCCTAAAAATAAGGATTCATTCATTCAAATTGAAGATACATACATCATTACAAATTCAAGATTGTTAAAAACTGAAAAATGTGACTCTACAAACAAATTTGCAGCACTTAGGTTAATAGCATACAACGGCATCATGAAAGTGCCTACAAATATGACAAAATAAAAGTCACCAAGATGGAAATGACTTGTCCACCGCTCTAGCTATTCAAATCGATGATCGAAAATAATTTGAGTAATCAATCAATTTAGTCCCTAAACTATCACTCTCTTACCAACTTAGTTCCTAAACTATTAAAAACAACTAAAATGTCCCTAAACTATATTCACATCCTTCAATTTAGTCCCTCAATTAACTTTTCCGTTAAGTGGCCGTTAGTAGTCCCTAAACTATTAAAATACTTCAATATTTATTTCATAAACTATCTTAAAAAACAACAAAATAATCCCTAAACTATCATAAAAAAAACTACAAAATCATCCTTAACAACACAACTCGTATCACTTTATCTTTTCATTTTTTTTAAATAAAAAGACAATTTTGCACCCTTAACAACACAACTAGTATCCCATTAAAATCACAACCTGAAACAGAAACAAAGTGAAGTAATTAAATTAAATTGCAAAGAGAACAGAGGCAATAGATATGACAACAACGTCCGGTTTTCTTTTTTTGGAAAAGGCCAAGAAAACTATATTAAAAAGTGGCATAAGGCAGGCCAGAAACAAATACGCTGATCATTACTTGACTCATGCCATATCACTTACAAAACGTTTCTCTAAATGAAACAATACTCCTAAATCAATACTACTCCTACACCATTACCTGCTAGAAAACTACTCAAGGCAAGGTATTAGGCAATCCGATCGTTGTGGTTGTTGCCGAAGAGAATAGTGGTTGGCGGTGAGGATTTGGAAGTTTCTGTCGAAGCATGTCGAGAAGAAATGGTAATAGTATGTTAGGATTTTATAGAATAGTTAATAGGAAAGTTAACCGAGGACTAAATTGATGGATGGAAAATAGTTTAGAAACCTTTTAATTGTTTTTAATAGTTTAGGGACTAAGTTGTTTTTAATAATTTATTGTGCGAAATAAAATTTTAAATTTGAACCGTCTTATCTCAAATCAACCGCTAAAATCTTTCCTACTATAAAATTGTGTTTATGCTTTTCAGCGCTCTTTCTTGCACCTCCCTTCAAAATCTGAAAAACCTCTCTCTCTCTCTCTCTCTCTCTGAGAGATTCAAACTCTTCCACCGCTTCTCTCCGTCAGCATCTCCGGTAACCAACAGAAGCAACACTTCAATCATCAACCAATCCTTAACCAGCTCGGTTGCATCTTCAACTCTCATATTTCAACCAATTAGGTTCTGATCAAACCTCTTTCAGGTACTTTTCCCAGTTACTTTCTCGCTTATTACTCTTCGAATTCGTTTCATTTTTGCTTTCAAATCCTAATTGTACAACAACATGGAATCACTCTTCGCCAACTAGGGCTTGTAATTGCATATCTTATTGTAAACCCTAACATTTTTTTATCTATTGGAGCTGTTGATTGAATACCATTAATGCTATAACCTAATCCTCACATTTTGACTTGCGTTTTACTTAATTATTATCGATTTTCTTCATTCGTAGATTCATTTAGTGTTAGAGCTTTGTTATTTGCATATATATTGATTGATACTACATAGTATAATCTTATGAATATTTTTTAATATTCAGCAAAAATTAAATAGCTTTCTTTGATGGTTAAAATTTGTTTACAATGGTACTTAAAAATTAAAAGGTAGGTAATAATTTGATTAATTAGCAATGTTTTAGTGGAGTTGTTCACCAATTTGAATGAAAGGTTTTAACTTCAATAGCCCAACATAAATTATCTGCAGTGCTTTAGAATTTATAAATAGATTTGTATGTTGATTACTACATCTACTCTTTTGGAAGTTTGTATTTTACTTCACATTTAAGTAGGGTTTTGTGTTTGTCGTAATTAGGGTTGCTCACAGCTGCTATATAAATATAGGTTTTTGCCTTAAAAGAAATGATAGGGCATGAATTTGAGCAATTGCAAATAGGATTTATATGGTCAACACCGTAAGAATCTAAGTTAAATTTTGTCAAAAGATAGAAGGCTTTGATATAGTCTACCATTCAAACTAGGTAGATCTGTTTCTTTATAATCAAGGGTTGAAATAAATGAAAACTTCAGTGAATGCTATAATCTTACACGAATAAATGCTACAAATAGGGTGACAATGTTGGGAGGGAGGATACCCAATATAAGTGGGAATTCTGAATAGAGTTAGGAATCTCTCCTTGCAGCAATTCCTCCTGAAAACCAATGCTCTTACTGGATGCAGCCTCTTTTGAGATGTTGAAACCTAGTTACTGATTGTCATATTTTAAAGTCGTTTCTTTGAAACATAGTTTGATTTCATAGCTTTCTTTCTTGAAATCTTGAGTAAAATCTTTGGGGTTACTGTCTTGTGAATATATTTAATTATTTCTTTTGTAATTTTGATAGAAAGTACCTTTATAATTGAACTTTTAAGTATTGTATCTAGATCAGAAGGGCAGGGGCTGTGAGTGAGGATGAATTTGCAACCCGGGCAGTCTAAATCCTCTAATGGATATGGACGTCGTAAATCTGTAAGAGAAGTTGCAGCCAAGTCAGAGAATGCGATCCCATATGAAAAAATAAATGTCAACCGGTTGGCAAGTACAGGTGAACTTCTGAGCAGGATAATTTGTTATCATAGTAGTAACACATTCTTTAACACACTTCTCAACACACACTCTTTTATTGGTTAAAATTGATTTGGTGGGATCCATGTGAATTGTAACCAATAAAAGAGAGTGTGTTGAAAAGTGTTGTGAAGAGCTTGTTGCTAGAACTCTTTGTTATTTATTTGTCGGTGACAGTATTCACTATGTTGATATTTTTTGTTAGTTATAGCAGGTGTGGCTACAGGCATTAAAGATGGCAGTTATGAGAGTTCTTCACATGACCGACTACTATATGTAACAACCTGTCTAATTGGGCAGCAGGTGGAAGTCCAGGTGAAAAATGGGTCTGTATACTCTGGAATATTTCATGCAACAAATACAGACAGAGATTTTGGTATGCTCTTCTTTTTATTAGTTTTGGTGATTCTGAAAGTTATTTATTTGTATTATTGCGTAGCTATTTGGAATGAACTATGAAGCACAAACACTAGGTATGTAGACACATGTAATATCCAAAATATAGGATACCACTTCACACATGCACACACACATATAATTAAACGTGAACCTTATTTTTGAAAGATCTAAATTGAAGAATGAGGATTTATATATTCATAAAAAGAACGTGTTATTACAATTTTCCTATGATAACGAGTCTCACCAAAAATTTTAAGAGACATCAATATTCAATTTGAACATTTTATTTCTATATAAAAATATGTTCTAAGACAACATGATGAACTATTGAACTATGTTTTTCACCTTCATCCCATCCATTTACAACCAAAAAGCTAAAAAGGATTTAATCAATTTAGGCCCTTTTGGTTACTACTTGATCATCACCATCATCTGGTTTTTTGTTGTTGAAAATTTTGTTACCAGCCGTGTCTCTTTTCATCTCTAGCCAAATGGAAGTGTCAGCTAGGTGTCCAAGCGGTATCCTCAAGGTGTCAGTTTGGAGCTAATTGTTTTATATTCTGTCTCTGAATGGAGAGTTAGACGTGTATCGTACGAGTGTTGAACATCAAAATGTGTCAGACATTGGACTCATCTTCAACCCAAAGTGTTCGTGCTACATATTGTAAATAAAATGGATATATACATGTTATTTAGGATAATTAGTAATTTATTTTGGGGATTTTTTTAATCAGTTTTTATTTTAGAAGTTATTGTTGGATTACGATTTGACTATGTTTTGTTCTACATCACTATTCCTCTTTTCATTATTATCTTTGTAGATCATAGAGAACCTGACTTACCATGCTTTGTATATCATACTATTCCAGGAATCATTTTGAAAATGGCCCGCTTGACAAAGGATGCTTCATCACATGGGCAGAAGTCTGGTGCAGAATTTGTTATCAAGGCTCCTTCAAAGATTTTAATTATACCTGCCGAAGAACTTGTGCAAGTTATAGCACAGGTTTGCTACTTTTCAAGTATTATCAATTACTTCGGGAATTGTGGTAGTCACCCATGCTAAATACTCCCCCCGCGCCCCTAATTATAAGCCCTCTTTGAAAAAAGTCAAGCCCCTAAATATAAGCACCTATGCAAATTACTTGGTGCATTTATTATTATTATTATTTTCCCAAAATATACCCTTATTAATAGTACTCCTATCTTGGAAGATGAAAAGTTAAATTTATACACATAAATATATAAGGGGTATTTAGGAAATTTACATACACAATAGACACATTAAATGCACTACCCACTTTTCTTAATATATGTTAAAAAGTAAGAGGGGCTTATAATTAAGGATGGTGGGAGTATCTGCAATCTCATGAGTTTTTATTAGAATGCTGTATAGTAAGCAACGGTATTCGGAAATTTAATCTAGGCCCTAGGGATAGGTGAAGTTTTTTAAAGACATTGGACCCTTGTTTCCTGATGATACTTTTGGTGCGTCAATTATGGCAGGGGGTTGCTGTTACTAGGGATGACCTACCTAGTGAACCTCAGCATGATAGGTATCAGGAAATCATGGTTGACTCATTGATATCTCAATCACATCATCCTGAGTTAGGAAGAGAACTAAAACCCTGGGTACCTGATGAAGATGATCCACAATGCCCTGAACTGGAAAATATCTTTGACGGCCACTGGAATAGGTTGTTTATCTTAATGAAATAAATTTGATGAACTGTAAAATTGTCTCTTTTCTTGAAACTCCGACACCACCATGCATGGTTTTCAGTTGCCTTTATTCTCATCAATTTAGAAGATTGAGAAACTATACTATGTATCTTTTATGTTCTACTGTAGGAATTTTCTTTAAAATAAGAGTCCATCTGTAAGTGCTTGATTTCAAAATGGTCTTACTCCATTGTTTTTTGAACTGATGATATTTCTCCTCCATTGTTATGAATAATACTTGATATTTGGTATTCAGGACAAATGAAAACTAGATGGCAAGAAGTAATATATATATATATATATATATATATATATATATATATATATATTGATATTGTGTAATATGCATAATTCTTTTTGTCTCCTTAAAAGCAACCAATTTCACAAACTTTATAAGCATATGTTCCCCATTCTTCTTTGTGACTTTTGGAACCATATTTCTTGTTAGGGACCAATCAGCCTGTTGTGATTCGCTAAACTCTTGTGTTTGGAACCTGATTTTAGCAAAAGATCTGTCTGACATTTGATGGGTATTCAACTTCTTTCTTGTGCTGCATCACATATATTTTCAGGCTGTAGGTCCATAACCATTTAGTAAAATTGAGGATTTATCAAAAGGTTATTTTTGTGGAATATTGATAATCATTGAGGGAGGTTTGGTTGAGTATATGAAATTTTCCATTCAATACTGTCATAATTTTATATACAGGTTTTCCTTTTTTTTTTCTTTCACATTTCAATTTCTTCCCATTCTTCCCAGCATATCCATGTAGGTTTGCACGTGCAGTTTTTTAACCTTCTTTTTTGAAATTTTTAAGGGGATGGGATCAGTTTGAAACAAATAAGACATTGTTTGGGGTCAAAAGCACATTCAATGAGGAGCTTTACACGACAAAGCTTGAAAAAGGGCCACGGACAAGAGAATTAGAAATGCGAGCTTTAAGAATAGCAAGAGAAATTGAGGGTGAGGATACCCGAGATCTTCACCTTGCAGAGGTTAGTGTTGCTTTAATGCCCTTTTTCTTGCATTTCTTTGCCACTTGTAAGTTTCAGCATTTTTTTCATTTAATTGTCTATTTAAAATCCTCAAAATAAATTATTATTTTTTTCACAGGAAAGAGGTCTTTACTTAGATGAAGACTTTGATATTGACGAAGAAACTAGATTCTCTTCGGTCTATAGGGGTACACATGTTGATGATACATATGAGGAAAATGAAGACATACTGTTTGATTCTCACAATTCTGAAACTTTTAGTGGTATATTCGGTTCGGTCAATGAGAGGTATGGTGAAATAAATGGTGGAGAAGGCAATAATGGAGCTCATACATTGGCAAATTCTTCCTCCATGGTATCTTCTCATTTCAACATTATTTAATTATCAAAAGTGCCGGAATTTAATAATTCTTAACCATTTTCTAAACCATATTGTGCTATGTAGCAGTTCAATGATTACTGGATAACTGATACTGTAGAACTATATAGTGCTTTGTATATTACATAATTGTTAATATTCCTATCAAGGCTGTCAAAATTGAGTTTAAGAAAACTTGTTTTGCCTATGTGAAATTGACTCAGACTCGTATGATTCCTCATTAAAAATAATATATACACTTATACAATACAATAAATGCATCAATAATTACAAATTTCAACTCAATTATAAAGCAAAAAGCTGACATGAACAAAATCAAACTAACAAAGAAGAAAAGGAACCGAATGTGAAAATTGAGATAAAAAAAGATCAAAAACTGTTTAAAAATTACCGAGTTTATCCAAGTTTACTGATTCACTACGCTACGAGTACAGCCAAGTAAACTCGGTGTCATTTCCGAGTTTACTAAAATTCGAGTTTACAACCAAGCCAACTCGAAATTGATACCTCCCACGAGTAAACTCGCGATTTTAACAACCTTGATTCCTATTGCTTCAAAGCGTCTTATTGTGCAGATTTAACATCTAACCATACTATACTAAGAACTATAGATTGCCTTGGCCAGGAAAATGTTGATATCAAAGTTCTTTCAAGTTTTTTCCTTCTCCCTCTTTTTATTTTGCATGCTTTCCTCTCAACGTGTTAATTGTGTCGTGTGTATGCAGGATTACCCACAGTCATCTCAGTCAAGTACTGGTGTAGATTTAAACCGCTCTATTGCTTATGATCATGCTAAGCAATTTCTGTCTGAAATCCCTTCCAAAAGCTACTCATCTTTGGATGGGGAAAACAGGTGTTGCCTTTTTCTCTTCTGTATATTATTACCTGTTTCCGCTGTAATGATTTGTATTGTTTTCCTAAAGATGTCGTTTTCAAAGTCTAAGCATAAATATCATCTTTATTACAAATCTTCATATCCAGTAACATTACAGGATTCACGAGAACCTGGTTCATAATCTACACGAAGCCAGTGGTAATATCGGGGAAGAAAATCATATAGTGAGTTGAAGTTTCAACATTAATGCTCACTTTTATCTACATAAACATCTCACATGAGACTGCTAGTATTTTTAACCCGACTGAATCTTTTTTTTTCTTCTTTAATTGGTGCAGCATGTTCAGGATGTTCAACTGTCTAAATATGAGGGTATGTAAAAAAATTCTCTCAGCTTCCTCATATTTGAGCAGCTCTAAAATGTTAAATCTGAAATTATGCAGATGAAACTACACCATTATGAAGTGAAGATTTATTTTGTTTGATATAGCTTATAAACTTATATAGGGAGTGCAAAACCTTTCTGTTAGTACTCAATAGTACTTCTGAATGGAAGCTCTAACACCTAGATTTAAGACTTAATTTTTGTGGCTTCTTTTTCAATCATGTGTATTGCTCTGATCTTAGCAATTTTTTGTGCAGATTCACCAGCATCACTCTTTTTGAAGAAAGATGACTTCGATAAAGGGATATTATCTCCTAATGCTAGCTCCTATGCCCCATCTTCTCATGTAATATCAAAATCTCATGAGAAGATGGGATTTCCCAGGGATTCTACTGAGGGTTTAGCACATGGTAAACCTAATGAGAAAACAATGTATTTAAATTCCCGTGTAGCATCATCCGGCTCAGATACTGTGAGAGGTGTGGCAGCATCTTCCGGTCCTGGTTTATCTCAAAGTTCGTCAGTTGGTTCGTTGTCTTCTGAAAAATCGTCTTTGAATCCCAATGCAAAGGTGTAGTTCAAGAAGAAATATTTCACTAGATGATTATTGTTTTCTAAATTATCGACCATTGTCTGAGTTTTTCCTGCCCTTTCATAATGTAAGGAATTCAAGCTCAACCCAAATGCAAAGAGTTTTATTCCGTCACCTACTCGGCCTCCCAGTCCGGTGTCTGATAATTCCTTCTATTTTCAACCTAATGTAACTACTGTACCAAATATGCCAGCCGTGCCCATGAGTATTGGGGTAAGTCATTCTGAGCATTTATTGAATATGTAGAAGTGCTTAGTTATGGGTTTGGGTTACTAATTGATTAATGCTAAATTTGACTAAAGAATTATGACTAACTACCAAATCCATGTAGCACAATCACTGCTGTCATGCGCCTTGTGCAGGTTAGGATAACTATCAATATGGTTGTCCAATCCTATGTTATTTAAAGTTTATTTAAAATTTCTGGTAGCTACTCAATTTTTAGAGCTAAATCCCTTGTTTTGCGAATAGGGGACTTCCATTTTGATATTCTGGAGATGTGCTTTATAGAGCTGATTAAATAGTTTTCAAACGAGACTATTATTGGGTTCGACATAATTTCTTTTCTGCCTTGGTACTGTTCACAAACTTTATCTTTTTTGCATACGGCCTGCAGATTGGACCTAATTTTTCCGGGCAACAACCTATCATGTATAATCCACAGGTATCCCAAATGCCAACTCAAGCATATTTTCATCAAAATGCACCTCAGGTAAAATATCACTTGTAGTATATCTCTCTGGTGACTGTTGGGAGGATATTGGTACTTTACAGTAATTGCTTACTATCTAATTGCAGTACGGACAGCTTCTTGGTCATCCTAGGCAAGCTTTATACATGCCGCCGAGTTACCAACCTGTAAGAACTACCATGTTTTACTCATAATTTAATTTCTTAAGGTTTTAGCTAAAATTTTCTTATATTTTATTTTGGCAATTATCTTTGATCTTGATCTCGTATCATATACTATGGTTAGGAACTTCAAATGTGTACTCTTTAATTTCATATATCTTAACCCTACTGTTATAAATGATAAAATCAGTCATCACAGTAACTTAACGTTTATAATGCATGCTTAATGTTCCATGTTGATATATCATGAATGTTTTTGAACATTCTTTTTTATGATGAATCATGATGGTGGAACATGACTTTTTTTCATCTAGTCATCTCAAGCAAATTTTCACAATCTTGGATGCAATTAATTAATTACATGCTTTTGGGGAGCTGTATGCTTAATGTTATGGGAACTAGATCTTCTCAAATTGTTCTTTTACAGGAAATGCCATACAAGGGACGTGATTATTGACGACTTGATTGACTGTATTATCAGCGAGTCAACTTCTTGCTCGGAAAGAATAAACTACGTGGATGCTCTGAAAAGTTTTAAATGAAGATATCCGCAGCTGATGAAAGATTTCAATTGGTCCGTGATATAATTTTATGACCTTGTATGCACCCATACATTTTTGGGGTTTCTTAGGTTTTGGTTGTGTAACATAATTTTATATTGATCCTTACCCCCTTCTTTGTTTTCCTTAATACCATAGAACATAACTTAAATTGGGTATGCTTTTTTCCGTTTGTTGGCTACCATATCAGTTTAATTACTGATAAATTACCCAAGGTCCTTCTAACCAGTGCTGTAAAAGCTTTGGTTAAAGAATCAAGACTTGGAAAGTTTTTATTAGACATCATAATCAATTTTAAAAATTGTACTTTCAAAATAATGTCAGTTTTTCTAGTCCTCCAAGATATAACATTAGGTTCTTGCACCCATTTATTTATAAATATACACATTTGCTGTCTATGGTCTAAGGTCTGTAATATTTTTGAAGGGGTCTTACTTAATACCCCTGCAAGCTAGTGATTTGGGGAAGATAGTTTGCAAGTTGGTAGTGTCCGAGAGAGTTAGATGCAAATTTCCATTCGAATTAACCAAGACTTCTAATAGATGGGTTCATGGTGAGCCATATTGTTGCACTTGCCCTGCACTGGGGGTTCATGAGACGATGTCGATGTTTTCAAGTGTTTGATTAGTGTGTCTGCTGTGAAGGATGGTGGTTGGAATTTGGTCTAGTTTAAGCGCTTGCTCAAAATGAATTGGAATGTTTAGGCGAGTCATGTCTATCGACTAGCTAATATGGTTGCCGATTGTTTAACCATTTTTTTGGTGGAGATGATTAAGGATGTGTGTTGTTTGACACACCTCCTCCTTTTGTATAGAAGTGGACTTCCGAGTTGATGAGAATGAAATTATGAGATTTGTGGATAGAGTTTGTGTGTCGAATCTACCCGAGCTTAAGAAGAGAATCTTTAAGGAGGGTCACAAGAGTAGACTGAGTATTAATAAAAAAAGTGGGTACTTACAATTTGTATTTTTTTATGACAAATTACAGTTTGTAATTTTAATACAAAATTTACCTTAGTATATTGTTACAAGAGATTATAAGTTGTATTTTTAATCTTTTTCCATTAGGGAGTGAGTGAGTAACTGAGTTTCCATTTGTTTGTCATAAAGAATGAGTCACCACTATAAACATAAACATCTCATTCATTCTATTCTAGTCAAACACAAAACACAACAAGTCGTACGTAGGAATATACTTAGTACATACATACATAGTCAGATTCCATTGCCATAGTAGCCGTACGATATTATACCAGGTGGAAGCATCCATTAGAAAAAACAACAGAGAATAAATAATAATATAAACACACATGACAAAACGACAAAAATGAAATGCATTAGGAAAAAGATAGTACTTTTTATTGTTTTAAAAAAATAAATTTGGAATGATTTTATTTAAGAACTACATTGTCTCATTTTCCTTACTAATATGACACTTTTAGCTTACGTTTTTACTTTTTACCCATTTTAAAATTAGTCTCTTTATTTTAAAATCAAACCATTTCGATCCTTTTATTAAATTTTTATATTTAAAAATTTTGATTTAATATTTTAAATAATATGACATACAATATGATGATATCCAATGATAAAAAATAATGAAATTATAAAAAAAAACATTAAAAATTTAGTTTTAATTAACGAAATTATTTATTTTTTGTAACTTTTAATTAATAAAATATAAACAACTAATCCATCTGGATTAATCTTATATTATCAGATTATCTAATTCATTGTTTATAATTAATTTTAGTCAAAAATTTATAATTGATGATGTGACTAAATAAAAAGAACTAGAGAATAGAAAACAACATCATATACAAATACAATAGTATAAATAAATATAAATCCTATACAAATACAATAGTTTTAAACATACTTTTCTATGTACACGTAAACACTTGTCTATATTTTTAAATTGAAAGAAAATATAAAAAGTTTGGAAGGTGGAAGTTGAGTGTAGTTGATGCATTAATGCTGCGGTGTACATTGTTAGTCTTTGTCAAGACTTAGCACTAAAGCCAAGAGACCAAGTACAACGGGAAACATTCATAAACAAACAATCATGGATTATGTTTTTCTTTTTCAATATTTATTTTTAAGAATAAACAATAATAGAGTTTTTTAGATTGGAGTGTTGTAAACTGTAGTATTAGTAGTAGTGCCCCACCACTCTCTATGACTCATCACTCTTTTCATATTTTTTTCTTCTTCTTTAAGATTACATCTATGCTTTTTCAACCTTCATCTCTTGCCACAACACACATGCACAACAAATTTTGTTTCTAAATCTCTAAGGTTGGTGTCTCTTCTCTCTCTCTATGTTTTTTTTTTGTTTATTTCTAGATGACAAAAAAAAAATCATTGTTTTTTTTACCCTTTTACTTTAAATTCATGACATGTATGTGAATCCATAAAAAGATTGAATTTTTAGCTTAAGATGATGAAACTAAACTTAAATAAATTTGGGGGTTTTTTTTTAAAAAAATTTATTTTTTTTGCATGATTTATACATGTTTGATGGTTGGTACTTGATATAATAGGTTATTTTTAATTTTAGCAACTATTTGTTGTTTGTTATGTTTGTATATTCTGGGAAGTTAACACTTTTAGAAAGCTTTCCATTTCAGGTGTGAAAAGTGTTAAACTTCAATTGGGAAATAATTTTCCCTTAGGTTATTCATTTGAATTTATTCAAAGTGTTATTTGCTTATGTGCCCAAAAAAATTGTCTTTTTCTTGGTTTTTGCACCAATATTGAAAAGGGATACACACAAATAAGAAAAGGAAAATAAAGAGAATTTTGAAGTGTTTATTTAAGTTTCCTATTCAAACATTTCCTTGTCTGAGATTTAGCTTAATCTGACTGATGTTCAGTTGATTAAACAGACAATTTCCTCTTTATTTTGCAATTGAGATATTGATTCTGTTGAAGAATACTATGTAGCATTTGCTTAAATTATTGCATGTAGTTTTTTCGTTATTCTTCTAATCCTCTATGGAAGTCCTTACAATTAACTCATGATTTTTTTTAACATTTGGAATCGAACTCAGTACCTCGGGATTTACAACAATCACACAATTTGCACACCAACCACTTGCGCTAGACCCTGATGGTACGATGGTACTCATAGGGTCTTTTGTATGACATTAGTTCCTTTATGTGGTATCCTTATCCTAATTTGAACTCTAAAAAAGGTTCATATTTTGATTTTCGATACTGCAATGAGAATCTGGCAAGAGTCTATGCGAAAGCTGTAGCTAGCTCGAGGTTTCTCATATATCTAATTTTCATTTTATTTGGAAGGTAAATGGAATATTGTTCTAAGCGGTAAAAAAATGAAGTGCTTATGTGAGAAAGATTCTGCTCATTCAACATCCCACCATGTTTTTGGATGTCCATCGTGGGGGACTTCTTCTGAATCTGAAGTCCAACAAACTTCCATGTCCAAAAGTTTAAGCTTCAAAGTGGAAGCTCTGCCACAAAAGTGCCACAATAGTAAGGCGTTGAGTTTTCAATTTCAAGAACAGGATTCATCTTCAACTCAATCGTCTGGCTCATCACAATCAGGTATTTGAATTGAAACACTCTTTGTGTGATTCTATGTTTGTCAACCGGTGTTTTTTCATTTTGTTCTGCTATTGGTATATATATGTCTATTGTGAAGCTGCAGTAGTACTTTGTATCTCTTTAGCACCATCACTTCACTTAAGATTAAAGGTTTGTCCGGTGTCTGACATGTGTTAGTCTCGAACACTATACCTATCCATGTAGTTACACAATTACTTCTATTTCTTAAATTATTATGGTGTCGACGTGTCAATGTCATGCCTGGTGTTTGTGTTAGTATATCATATCTTTCTTTACTCCCTAAAGTGAATTACTTAATTTAGCGGAGCTATGTCCCCAGGTCAAATTCCTTTTCAGCACAGTTCTTCTACTGGTTCAACATTTAAGAGAACCGAGGAGAATAGTATGGGATGTCTCATTGGGACATCATCTATTGGGACTCCAAATCTCACCATCCATCCTCCACTAGTGGAACACAGCCAATCACTTGTAAGCAGATATATCTCTATGTTCTAGTGGATGGAACATATATGCAGACACTTTTCTCAATATTTTAGGTTTCAGGCGCATATTGCACTCCACTTTGCTGATCCATGCTACAATGGCCTACTTTCTGCTTCATATGGCCAACAATATAAGGTAATTTGTACTTCAGAAATTTTGTTATCTCTTTTATTTGCTGTTTATTTGTGACACGTTAACTCCACTCGAGCATGTTGATATTGATATTCACTTTAAAATAGAAGTATAAAATGATCTTATGAGTTATGACTATGACTATGGAGTGACATTTCATGGCATCACATTATGGTTTCATTAGAAAGTATTTTCTTCATAGATCTGATATCAATAAGACTATCTCTTAAATTGTTGCTTCTCCATTCTTCGTGCATTTGGTTGGATGCTATTTTCATCTCATCATCTGACTTTTGTTGAGAACGGCTTAGGAAAAGGACTTTCTACGAGAGCTTATTAATATATTTTTGGGTTAAATATGTTTTTGGTCCCTATAGTTTTCCAGAATTTCGTTTTTAGTCCCTAAAGATTGTTTTCACACTTTTTAGTCCCTGAAGTTTTACCAGTCAATGTTTTTAGTCCCTACTTTTCATTAAACTCGTGCATATCATTCAAAATTTTAAAAATTTTAAAAATTTTTCCACAGTCATATTTAGTATATTATATGAATCTCTTTTACAAAATTTTAATTTTTTTTACCAAGAGATGAATTAAATATGAATTTCTTTGTTTTTTGCACATAAAAATTCATAAATAATTCATCTTATGTTAAAAAATTCTAAATTTTTCTCATAGATGTTCTTATAATATTATAAACATGAATACAAAAAATCATTTAAAAATGCGAAAGTATACACGAGTTTGATTAAAAGTATGGACTAAAAACACTGATTGTTAAAACTTCAGGGACTAAAAAGTGTGAAAAAAATCTTCAGGGACTAAAAATGAAATTCTGCGAAACTATAGGGACCAAAAACATATTTAACCCTATATTTTTTCATAAGCAAATGGTAGTAGTTGATTTGTTAGGGGAGGGGAAAATGTTAGTACCAGATATCGAACCCTAAACCTCCTACTTATAACTCTCTCGCTGTCCCAACCCATACCACTTAGCTATTAGGATTGTAACCAAATCCTTATGAAAACTTGTACATAGACGGTAGGAGTAGATGTTGCAGCTAGTACATCCTGTTTATACCTTAACGGCTTTCATAATCTTTTTTGCTTTTATTTGTGACCGGAGAGAGTATTAGTCAAGCGTCAATTATTTTGATTTCTTGCCAGTTACATTAGTTCTCTAACATGAGCCATAGTTATGAACTGAATATTGTTACGTAAAGCCATGATACTTGTTGCCAATTACAGGCTTATGGCATCATGTCATCAAACTCTGACCTTCTTCATGGCCAACTAATGGAAACTGCTCCTGTCCGAATTCCCTTGCCATCTGATATGACGGAAGAACCCATATATGTGAATTCAAAGCAGTACCATGCTATTATGAGGCGAAGACAGTGTCGAGCAAAACTTGAAGCACATAACAAACTCATCAAGGATCGTAAAGTAAGCACACATATTTGTTTCGTCTCTTTTGTAAGACAAAAGAAATTCTTAAACCAATAACACTAAGAATATTGTTGTGCAGCCATATCTTCACGAGTCTCGCCATGTACATGCATTAAAGAGAGCTAGAGGTGCAGGTGGCCGCTTTCTCAATGCTAAAAAGCTCCAAGAATCAAAGCAAGCTTCACAAAACCATGGCCAAAATGTTTCCACCAGCTATACTTGTTTGAATTTGAATGGAAATATGTCAGAATCTAAAACGCGTGATCAAGTTGAAAACTACCGAGATGGTGGTTCTGCTTCTGGTGTCACATATGCATCAAATAAGAATGAAATGTTCCAGCAGCAACAAGAGTTGGAATTCAGGTTATGCAGTTACCCTTCTTCTCAGACTGGAAGGACCATGCAAGGTTATACAGCTGACAAGAGTGTTGGTGCGAATCAACACAGATTATCGGTTCTCATGTGAGAGACTTGTATAACACATCATTGTGGTTGTTCTTCATCTTCGTCGTTAAGATAGGATGAAGAAGACCGCAACATTGTGTTCTCCACCATTGGGAAGTCATCCTTGGCTCATTTATATATGTCTTACCGTTTGATTATTTTCAATTTCCATCACATTTTACTACTACACCTATTGTTGTTATGTAGCCTAAATTTGTTTAGGCAAAAAGTGCAAGCACTGACTTGTTAGATGCTGTGTTTTTGTACGTTGGTTTATGCAAATGGCTTTAATATTGGAACCTAATTGACTTTATTTGTTGTTTTAATGGGAAGAAAAGAATTTTGAATTTGGCACGTCATTGATTTGATGGATGGGGCAGGTATTGTGACTGTGATTTTAGTGTCACAAATTTTTTGAAACAATTTTTTTTTACACTACTGGTATCCGGTCCAATGGACCGTGTAATCTGGTTCGAATGAATCAATTCTGACATCAACTGATTCTAACCCATTCCGATCGTAATTGTGGGAGATCGAACTGTAATCCTTCCTACACAGTCTTAGTACACCCTAATTTAGTCTCACAATTTTTTTGGAAACAATTTTGGTTCTTATAGTTTTTCTATTTGCAATAACTAGCATACGTTCAAATTGAGATACTGGATGAGGTAATGAGAGTGAATGGAGGATAAATTAGGGTTTTATGTGCAGCACTATTTATCTGGTTTGTGTGATCAAGGCGACTAATAGTTTGAATTAAGAAACTTAAGGGTTTGTTTGATTCCCTTCTCAAAAACAATTTTTTAGTTTTTAAAAAACTGTTTTCTGCTTATCAATTCTTAAAACTAAGAAACTAGAACAGGTTCTAAGAAGTTTGTTTTTCTCTTCTTTTTGTTTTTTGACCAAAATAAATTTAATGCATTTCATTAATCAATAAATGTTCAATACAAAAAGGAATAAACTCAAATATATGGAAACTAGCCCAAGAATTGACCGTCATAGCCAGAGTATGAGTAACCAAATTGGCTTGTCTCCCGACAAACTTTACCTCAAAGTTTATAAATAACGACATAATATGAATAATACTAGCAACAACTGAACTAAACTCAGAGTCGCCTCTTTGCTTCGGTTTGATTGCATCAACTAGTGATAGAGTCGTTTTCAAATTGATCTTGAACAAAGCCTCGAGCACATGCCTCTTCTATCGCACAAAGTAGAGCAACAACTTCCCCTCCACAGTGGATAATAGAGTTTGCTGCCAGGTGGTGACTCCAACCACAAACTGACCTTCATGATTACATAAACAATATGTTGAAGTAATCACACTCGTGTCAACCGAAAAAACTGCATCGGTATTACATTTGATCCAACCAACATCTGGTTTCGTCCATTGATCGACAATGTTAGTTGTACTCAGGTCCACTAAAGATTGTTGTAGTGTATTAATAGAAAACCACTCATTCCACATAACGAAAGCGGTCATTCCTACTTGAATCGGCGAGCTTTTGTTGTAGTTCCACACTTGTTCATTTTGATTATGCCATATACACCATAGCAGTGTTGCAACACGCCCTACTATGCCACTATCCTCATTATTGTAAATCGCAAAAATCCAGTCAGCTACAGACTCAGATCGATATGTGTCCTTGTGTAGGACCATCTTAAGGCCTGCTGCTGTGCACTCAACGCACACATGCAACTCGTCTTCTCCATCATGATGACAAATAGGACATAACAACGAACAATCCACATGACGCTGTGACAATCAAGCTCTCGTTAGGAGACATCCTCGACAAAGACGCTAAAGTAAATGACGCGCTTTGTGAGGCGCTTGAGACTTTCAGATACCATTCCAATTGCCTACCAAATGAAATCGCTCACTATGAATAATGTGACGCATATCTAAATTATAACTGGGTTTGACAGAGTAACACCCATTTTTATCATCCTCCCACACTAATTTATCCTTATGCATTGAAGCAAAAAGTGGTACTTCACGAATAACATCCACAGCTGGACCTGTTAACAAATTACGATTTTTTGTGATTTTCCAAGCTTTATAGCCATCTAAAACTAAGTCCTTGACATACATGTGATACACATCTTCATTTTGAGGTGCGTTAACCCAACGCCTTGAGTTCCTCGAAGCCATGAATTCGTCATAATACAAATGTTATTACCACTACCTATTTGCCACCTACAACTATGCAACAGAAGTTGTCAAGCATTCCAGATACTTCTCCAAGCAAAACGGAGATTATGACCTAAAGAAGCCTCGAGAAGAGAAGAGCGAGGAAAGTACCTTGACTTAAACAAACAAGCAACCAAGGAATTGGGGTTTGAATAATATTCCACCCTTGTTTCACCATCATATAATTATGTTAAACGCTTCAAAATTACGAAGACTCTTTTTGAATAATATTCTTAAAAACAGTTTTTTGTACGAAGACTTTTTTTTTTAATAATAAAGTTGTGTTAAGACTTTAGTCAACCTATTAGATTTTTTATTTTATTTTGGTTAAAATAAAAGTTTCAAAAAATTCTATCAAAAAAATAAAATTAAAGTTTTGAAAAAGAAATTTAATGTAATTATACATATTTTATACATTTTTTATTTCCGTAAAAAAAATGCATTTTTTATTGTATTTTGTTGGTCAATGGTCAATACATTTGTTTTATATTTACCATAAAAAAATAAAAATACATAGAAAGTAGTAAATTATGAGAATGTTCTCATGACCGTTGATCACGTCCCAATAATTTTAGATTATTACAGTGGAGACGACGACAGAGGATCGTGTCCCGTAGAAATAAAATCCACACACCTCGTAGAGAAAAAGAAGAAGAAGAAACTGCGTTGTGTTTTTGTTATCTCTGTCTCTCTCTCCGTTTAACCGTTGTTTTCTTCTCTTTGTCTTTCTTTCACTCTCTTTCCCAGCACAAACTCACCCAAACCCTAAAACCAAACGACACCGTTTTCAATTTTCTCTTCAATTCCACTCTCACCATAACAACAATTACCCATTGAAGAATAAGAGAAATGGAAGGTCGTGGAACTCGTTCCGTTGAAGAAATTTTTGAGGATTTCAAAAGCCGTAGAGCTGGAATCATCAAAGCCCTAACCACCGGTACTAATTTTGAAATTCGTTTCTCGATCTACAACTCTAATGTTTAAATTCAATTTTTTTTTTTTGCATATAAAAAAATTAAGGGTTTTTGAAATTTATTTATTTTTTAACTATAATATTTATTTTTTTGTTTTGTTTGGTTTTGTTGCAGACGTTGAAGATTTCTACAGACAATGTGATCCTGGTTAGTTTAACTCAAATGTTTTCTGTCTAATTTTTTGTATATACGGTGTAGTTCTGTCGTTGACATTTGAAGCATCGTTTTAGGTTTTCATTTTTGTTGTTGTTGTTGTTGCAATTGCTATCACTGATTTGCCCAATTGAGATGCTTTGTGTGTTTTAGTTATTAGGTTATGTGTAATTGATGATAATTCACTGGTTTCTCTGAGTTGTTAGCTTTGAGTTTTGATGTGGGTGATTTTCAATGTAGCCATAAGCAATACATATTGCAAATTTTGTAGCTTTCTATGATTAAATATAGTTGAATACGGTATTCGAGCTTGTTGTAAATTTTTGATATATAATAATAGCCACTGAGAGGAGGATATTTATGCCACTGGTGATTTGTATGGGGCATGATTTTCCTAATAAAGGGCTCGTTTGGATTAGCTTATTTTTGAGCTTATGAAAAATAACTTTAATGTTAATTCATAAGTTCTCACTAGCGAAAATTGTATCTTCATAAGCTGATTTTTCATAAATTGAATCGACAAGCTTATGAATAATACATAAATGCTTATTTATTTTCATAAGTTGTTTTGTATAAGCTCAAAAAATTAGTCAATCCAAACGGGCTCAAAGTCAATGATTAGGAAATCTCATTGCTGACTTTTTTGGGGGAAGGGTGTTTTGTTTGTTTCACCATCAGTAGTGCTTGTCCGGTAGGATTATATGGAATGCTTGATAGTTCTGTAAACCTCTTTTATGCTGAGGTGAAGATATAATGGATTTAAACTGTGTGCAAATAAAAATACTGTAAAAATGTTACAAGTTATTTTGTAGCCATAAGCAATACATATTGCAAATTTTGTAGCTTTCTATGATTAAATATAGTTGAATACGGTATTCGAGCTTGTTGTAAATTTTTGATATATAATAATAGCCACTGAGAGGAGGATATTTATGCCACTGGTGATTTGTATGGGGCATGATTTTCCTAATAAAGGGCTCGTTTGGATTAGCTTATTTTTGAGCTTATGAAAAATAACTTTAATGTTAATTCATAAGTTCTCACTAGCGAAAATTGTATCTTCATAAGCTGATTTTTCATAAATTGAATCGACAAGCTTATGAATAATACATAAATGCTTATTTATTTTCATAAGTTGTTTTGTATAAGCTCAAAAAATTAGTCAATCCAAACGGGCTCAAAGTCAATGATTAGGAAATCTCATTGCTGACTTTTTTGGGGGAAGGGTGTTTTGTTTGTTTCACCATCAGTAGTGCTTGTCCGGTAGGATTATATGGAATGCTTGATAGTTCTGTAAACCTCTTTTATGCTGAGGTGAAGATATAATGGATTTAAACTGTGTGCAAATAAAAATACTGTAAAAATGTTACAAGTTATTTTATCCGTATTAAATTGCATTCATTTGTGGTTATTTTATTCCATGTATGAGTTTTAATATCTGTTACTGTACTCTTTCAGAGAAGGAAAATCTGTGCTTATATGGATTACTTAATGAGAAATGGGAAGTGAATTTACCTGTTGAAGAAGTTCCTCCGGAGCTTCCTGAACCTGTGCTGGGCATCAACTTTGCAAGGGATGGGATGCAAGAGAAAGACTGGCTATCTTTAGTTGCTGTTCATAGTGATACATGGTTACTTTCCCTTGCATTCTACTTTGGAGCCAGATTTTCTTTTGATAAAACTGACAGGTATATATCACTTGGAACATAACTATTTTTATCTTAAGTCAACTTGTAAAAAATTTGGTTCCAGATGAGTATTAAATTATGGCACCAGTTTGAATCTTACTTTTCTTATCATTACATTGGTATAGTCATTGTTGTGTTGGATTTTCCTTTACCCCCTTAATGAATAGGAGTTTTCTTGTTTATTATGTGGCCAATTGTCTCAACTCAATAACTGTTTTCAAGCATCAGCATTGATTTGTAATTTTATTTGTTTGTACATCATTGTTGAGGTGGTAGTATCCCACCATGGAGACCAAGATGTTGAAGCATAGAAAAAAAATGTGTACCGTTTTTTTTTTCATGAAAAAGGGTAGCCTTAACTTTCATGTGTGTTAGGCTGATTCCATGATTCGAGCCTGTGACCTCTTAGTCACATCACACATGGCAGAAAGTCTATAGCAGTTTCTATCTGCTGAGCTCTGGCTGGCTCATCTTAAGATAATGCAAGAAGGAAAAGTTGGATTCATATATTGATTATCACGTGAATGGATTCATCCATGTCAAGTGGTGTTTTTTTAACTGGTGCAATCAATGCTCTTTCGGTCATCATGTAATCATCTGTGTATTGGATCCTGGTAATGTCATATCATATTGATTTTCTTATGCATCCATCTATTCATAATTTGCCATTTGTGATGCAGGAAACGTCTATTCAATTTGATTAATGAACTACCAACAGTATTTGAAATTGTTACTGGTGCAGCAAAGAAACAAGTTAAAGAGAAGTCTTCAGTCTCAAACAACAGTGGCAGCAAGTCTAAGTCCAGTTCTAAAGCGGTAAATATTTCTTGACGAACATTCATGACAAATAAGTATATCCGTTAATAGATATTTGTCTATCTGAATTTGAGTGTAAAACTCAAGATGCTTTTCAAGTGCAGACTGTTTATAGGTACATACCCCCTTTAAAATTAAGGCCCTAAGGTAATTAAAGAGCCTATTGCATATGGACTAAATTTGTATAACCAATTAACCATCTCCGTGAGGTTACAACTAGTAAGATATCGGGATGTATCATCAGAAATCAGAATTCAAGTATTAATATTCTGTTAAATGTATACTGTATAACTGATATGTACACACACACACACATTATGAGTTTAGATGTATCATGGTATCTCAAAGGGGTATAGCCCTTAGCCTACAATATCGGAAGCTACAGTTTGTTGGTTGTGTCGTTTGGCAGTTTCAAATCATTTATTCTCTTTGCTTTAGATACAAATAAAATAGAGAAATGGGTTGGTATGGTCCACGTGTCCATATGCAAGTCGATATGAACTAAACGCATTAAGATATACTACTTTCAAAAGAAAAGCTAGTTTGTAGCTTCTGCCCAACTTCTATTGTCTGCCTTACCCATCGCCGGATAAACCATAGACAACACTTGCAGAGTTTGTTAGGGTAGATAAATAGCTATTATTATCAATATTATTTGTACTGTTAAGCATTTGTGAGTAAAAGAAAAGGAGCAACTAGTTTAATTGGTTGACAATCCTTTCAAATAAAGTTCTTCCTCATTGAAGATCTTGTCTTGTGCTGCAGAAAAAGTTACCAATGTGGGAAACAAACTGTGTTTATCTTGAATGATCTCCCCCCTCTTTTGTTAATCCAAGTCTAAAATACTTTGGTAGTTTCATTACATTTTGGCGATCAAGTTACCTTAAGTCTTGGTTATTGTGTAATTTTTTTGACATTGCTCACACATTCAAATGAAAAATGAAGGTGAATATATTGGTTACACTGGTTAATTCTTGCAATCATTGTACTTGTAAGGTGGAATTTGGACTGCATCCTAACATGTTATTTCATTTTGAATTTGGCATTTGGAATATGGACTGCATCCTAATATATTGGTATCTTGTTTGTGTTCTGTTCTATTTCTGAGATTGTCTGTGTTCTCATCTAATTATTGACTGGTTGAACAGCGGGCTCCTGAAACTCAGAGCAGACTACCAAAGGCGGCATTACAGCCAAAAGATGAGGAGGAAGGACTGGAAGAGCATGAAGATGATGAACATGGAGAAGCCATGTGCGGGGCTTGTGGTGATAGTAATGGTGCTGATGAGTTCTGGATCTGCTGCGACATATGTGAGAAGTGGTTCCATGGCAAATGCGTGAAGATCACTCCTGCACGCGCAGAACATATCAAGCAGTACAAGTGCCCTTCATGCAGTAGTAATAAGAGAGCTCGCTAGCAATATTTCAGTAACAGACAAACTTTGTTGGAGTCTTTATTGATCTGGTTAATATGCTTTTCTTTCTAGATGCAGTTGATGGATAGTTTTTATTTAAGTTCGAGACATAGGTTTCTTTTTTATGACTTCTTTGGTATATGTATGTATCCGTAGTGAAGCATTGTTGACTGGGAAAAGCTCAAGTCTTTTCTTTAGTCTCGTCTTGGCTATCAAAAACAATTGCCTGGGCTGGCCACATTTATGTTATGGATTTTAAATTAAACCGACATTTGCACCAAATGAAGGAATCATATTTTGTCATCTTTTGTTTCTATAGTCCCTTTTGACTGTAGATGCAGATAAATAGTAGCAGCCTAGACAGTGGCTCAGCTTGATAAAAAAAATAAATAGCGGATAGCTAGTTGATAGTGGATGAGCTAGCGGGTTAAATGACAGAGTGATAGATTATTTTTTTCAATTGATGAACGTTAACATTGATGAGGAATGTTAACATTCATCAGTGAGGCGTGGTGAGTTCTTTTTATTCAATTGCGAATTCAAGTGAATTGTTTTCTCTTTAAACTTAGAAGGCGTGGCGGATTCTTTTTATTCAATTTTACAAGATAATACAAAACTAATATTCATTTTGTCCGCTAGCTTATGATGTTTGGAGACATATGATTCAAGTTGATTGCCAAACTGATCACAGTTGGGTACACAAGTGGTTGCATGGAGCATAAAATATGGCAAGTGAGGTAGTGAAATAGGTTGGAGCCTCTTAAGAAGACTAAAAAAGATTTGAATACATCAAAATTAATCATGTGTTACGAGAAACTACTCAATGTGTGGATATCCTTATCAATTTAGAATGTGAAAGTAGTACATCATCGTCTATCTTTAAATCACCCTCCTCAATCGATGACTCAAACTCTTTTTGATAATCTTAAAGGTGTCTCTATGTCTCAGTTTAGTTTTGTTCTAGTTTCTTTTCCTTCATACATCGACCCCACAAAATGAGATTTATATTAACAATGACATCTCTCATGAGCACAAGGTGTGTCGAGGTAGACTACGAATGTATATAAGGTTTAATTATTGCTACACAATTGCGATTGGAAAAAGGTTAAAACCACTTGATGTTAGAATTAGCCCCGGGTCAAATTAGGCGGTCCAATGAGTCGGATACTGACGGTGAAAAAATAAATAAATTACTAATCGTTATGTTAAGTTTTCTAAAAAAAATACTAATATAATTGTTCGTAATCTTACGAAAAATAACCATACATTAATATTTTTTTAAAAAAAATATTTCCTCTGGTTTTTTTATAAGAAACGACTCACTTTTTAGATTCATTAAATAACTGATGTATTTGATCTATATTATATTATAGATCAAATAAACCTAAAAATCACATATTTCTTAGAAAAATGATCATAGATAGCATACATTAATAAATTTTGTTAACGTGTGTCCTAAAAACACATCCTAAATAATTCAAAAGTAGAATTTTTATGTTGAAAAATAGAACTTTTAAGAAATTAAATGTAAGACTTTTTTTTAAAAAAAATTATATTAAATTATTTATCATACGTGATTTTAGAATATTTATTTGCATTTTTCTTTTTTAATTAATACTTGCTATTATCTTAATTATACATCAAACTTTTAATGTATCTAAAAAGTAAATCTTATCTTATAATTACTAGAATCGAAGGAGTATATCCTTCGACAAAAAAAAAAAAAATGATGACAAGACATGAGAATAGACGGATGGTTGATGAGTGTAGTAAGTAAGTAGAGTGAGAAACGCGGCGGCTCGCAAGTTGCATCTATCTATCTACTGACTATTAATAAAGCTTTTTGTTTCTTCCTTCAATTTCTCTGAATAACTGAAAGTGAAGATTCAAAGCATAAATAAACCCCCCACTTCAACACACACTTTCATTCATTCCCATCATGGCTTCTTCAACCCTCTTTCAATCTTCACCTTTCTCTATCAACCCCAAAACCAAACCCTATTCTCTTCCCAATTCACCAAAACCCACTCATTTCACTGTCAAATCCCAATCCCAACAATCTCAACCCAACCTCACTCAATCAACCAACAACAACACTCCCACTCCCACCCCCATCCCACCACCTTCCTCCACCAAACACCGTCGTCCCGCCGACCAAAACATCCGCGACGAAGCTCGTCGAACAAACATCTCCCAACATCTCTTCTCCGCCAAATACGTTCCATTCAACGCCGATCCATCTTCCACGGAATCCTACTCCCTTGACGAAATCGTTTACCGATCTCAATCCGGTGACCTCCTCGACGTTCAACATGACCTCGCTGCTCTCAAGAAATTCGATGGCGCTTACTGGCGTAACCTCTTCGATTCACGTGTCGGTAAAACCACATGGCCTTATGGTTCTGGTGTTTGGAGTAAAAAGGAATGGGTTTTACCTGAAATTGATGATGATGATATTGTTAGTGCTTTTGAAGGTAATTCTAATCTTTTTTGGGCTGAACGTTTTGGCAAACAGTTTCTAGGTATGAATGATTTATGGGTTAAACATTGTGGTATTAGTCATACTGGTAGTTTTAAGGATTTAGGTATGACTGTTCTTGTTAGTCAAGTTAATCGTCTCAGAAAAATGAATCGTCCTGTTGTTGGTGTTGGTTGTGCTTCCACCGGTGATACTTCCGCTGCTTTGTCTGCTTATTGTGCATCTGCTGGGATACCTTCCATTGTTTTCCTTCCTGCTAATAGAATATCGATTGCTCAATTGGTTCAACCGATTGCGAATGGTGCTTTTGTACTTAGCATTGATACTGATTTTGATGGATGTATGCAGTTGATTCGTGAAGTTACCGCTGAATTGCCTATTTATTTGGCTAATTCGCTTAATAGTTTGAGGCTTGAAGGACAGAAAACTGCTGCTATTGAGATTTTGCAGCAGTTTGATTGGCAGGTACCTGATTGGGTTATTGTACCTGGTGGTAATCTTGGGAATATTTATGCTTTTTATAAAGGGTTTCATATGTGTAGAGAGTTAGGTCTTGTGGATAGGATTCCAAGGCTTGTTTGTGCTCAAGCTGCGAATGCAAATCCTTTGTATTTGTATTTTAAGTCGGGTTGGAAAGAGTTTAAGGCGGTTAGGGCACAGACAACTTTTGCTTCTGCTATACAGATTGGTGATCCTGTTTCTATTGATAGAGCTGTTCATGCTTTGAAGAACTGTAATGGTATTGTTGAGGAAGCTACTGAGGAAGAATTGATGGATGCTATGGCTCAGGCTGATTCAACTGGCATGTTTACTTGTCCTCATACCGGTGTTGCTTTGACTGCTTTGTTTAAACTTAGGAATAGCGGTGTTATTAAGCCTACTGATAGGACTGTGGTGGTCAGTACTGCACATGGTTTGAAGTTTACTCAGTCCAAAATTGATTACCATTCAAAGGGTATCAAGGATTTGGATTGCCAATTTGCTAATCCTCCAATGCAGGTCAAGGCTGATTTTGGTTCTGTTATGGATGTTTTGTCCAAGTATTTGCAGAGCAAGGCTCCCAAGTATCATTAGGTTAGCACTGCTGGTTTTTGGCTCCTGTGTCCTTTGCTGCATGTTTGTTTTTTAGGCTTTGTGTTATCTTTTGTACTATTAGATTTTCGGTCTTTACGATGATTTACTTGCATTCTGTATGCATGCTGCTCTCTATAATTGAGAAAGCTTGCTGGATTTGTTGTAGATTATCTTTGTTCCCGTAGAAAATAATTGGATAAGACGAGAAATGTTTATCATTGGCTTTGTTACTGCGTTATTATATAGATCAATCAATGTCCTCATCCCTGATAAAACAAATTTCTTGCTTCTTATGCTTGTGGCTTAAGCTAATGTACTGTAGATCAATTTCCACATTTTATAAGTCTCTTTCACAAAAGTTGGTATAATTCCATTTGAAAATGAATTCTTCTATGTTCCTAGCCATATCTAACAACATTATCAAATTTATTACAACAAAATATACTAATACAAAGTACCATTGAGGATTCTATACTTTACTTTTCCCCAATTAAACATCTGGATTGAATTTTACTTAAGATATTGAATAAAACACTTAACTTCCCTTGTATTACACTTATTTTACTCAAGACTTTGAAGCTTGGCTGTGTTATAAACTACACAAACCTTCTTTACAGATGAATCTAAATTGGAATGTCTGTTTTCAAATGAATCTTATTTGTGAACGATATTTTTAAATTTAAATGATGAATTCAAAATTAATGCTTAAGACATACTAATGAGATGAATCTGATGGGGTTTGTCAACTGGTAAGGTCTCAACGACAGAAAACTGAAAACTTCAAATGTTTATACACAAAAAATAAAATGAAAATCAAGAGTTGCATATATACTAAAATTCTCTTGCATAAGTATTACTATACTCCTATTCCACTTGTATAAATATGAGCTCAACGTTTACATCAGAAGGAAGAAAAATAAATCAATTAAAAATGACTTAAGAATATGTTTTCAATTTTTTCTGTTGTTAATGGTTCTGGTGATGAAGGGTATTATAGAGATTAGACCTCCCTATCACCTGCTTCTTCATGGAATTCATTTTCTCCATCTTCAAACCAGCCCTGAAACTTTGAATAAAACTACCAGCTTTGCTATCAACAACATCTGGGTTGGGATTTGGATACACCAATAGATCAATTCCGGATTCTTCACCTAGACTGGTTGGTAACTCCATTACTTCATCATCATCTATATCTGCCAAACCGTCACTTGTACTACTTATGCTATCTATTCTAACAAAGTCACCCTGCACCTTAAACTTCCATGTTGGCATCTTGAACGGCGGCGGTGGGGGCGGTGGTGGAGGTATTGAGTTCAACGGCGACTCATTACCGGTAATCATAAAAAAGTCCTCGTCCTTTGTTTTTGACACAAGCATGGATGAAACATGATGTTGTGGCGGCGAAACAGACGTAAGTTTCTTCTGTTTGTTTTTCTTCAAAGAGAACAAATCATGAAAAGAAGAAGAAGAAGGCATTGTAGTAGGAGGTTCAGAATTCAGTAAGCTTTGAAAGTTTTCAACACTTTTATGCCTGTGCTTCTTCTTTCTTTTTAAAGATCGATACGTTTTATCATCCTTTGTTGAACTTGCCTTTTTATTCTTTCTCTCTGCATCTTTGTTATTTTTCGCTTTCTCAATCGGTTCTGATTCATGCATTTCTATTGCTTGCTTCTTCTTGTTCTTTCCTTTAAAAGACGTGTCCACTTCAATGTTCTTGGTGCTTGCTTCTTTTTCTTCTTTGAAATTTAAATCCAATCCACGTTCAAATGCTTGCTTCTGCTTGTTCTTACCTTTCAAAGATGTTTCCACTTTAATGTTCCTGGTGCTTGCTTTTTCTTTTTCTTGTTTGAAATTTAAATCCAATCCAGGTTCTAATGCTTGCTTCATCTTTCTTTTCAAAGATGTGTCCACTTCAATGTCCTTGGTGCTTGCTTCTTCTTTTTCTTCTTTGAAATTTAAATCCAATCCACGGTAACCGTTAACATGAGTATCATCACTGAATCGCCACCGTTCATCCCTAGCGACCCACAAAGACTCTTGCCGGAGATCAGGGTAGGAGTTGAAACTCCTCAATCTGTTATATGAAGTTCTATCTTCTGAGTACTCATACCAAAAACTTGGTGGTGTTTCTGGCTCTAGGTCGGGTGTCTCGTACTCTTGTCGTGTGTATGTCTCTGAAAAGGTTTGATCTTCATGGGAACGTGGACTTTCGTTGTTGTTGTTTTTGCTAAGGAAGCCACAAAATATGGCAAATAGAACAAGCAAAATGTTGAGAGAATCCCAACTCTTTTTAATTGAATTGGGTTTGAAAATGTGGGAATAGAAAGAGTGCAATGTAGGAACTATGACTAAGATGAATGCAAGTGTAATTACTAGAAGGAATATGACAACCGTGCCGGAGCTGATGAATAGAGAGTACGAGCGGCTAAGGCGGCGGCGGTTGGTGCTGCTGTTTTGCACCCAGAAGGGTGAAGATATGTCTTCCTCTTCTTCCATTTGGTTTCGGTTTGATGGCAAATGGTTGATTTTTTTTTTCCTGATTAAAAATTTGGTTGATGTTTTGAAACTTGGTGTGGAAGAAAATGTGTGATTTTCAATTTTCTTATAATGGTGTATTGGAGTGGTTGCTTTGGTTTGGTTCTATTTTTTTGTGTCCTTTGGTTGCTTATATAGTGTGGATGACCTGCTTATTTAATTTATTTAATGTAGAGTAATATATTGTGCATGCCATTTGTTTTTTATTGAATTTATATCTATTTAGACATTCAAGTATATATATATATTTTTCAAATGAATTGATGAGACTGGTGGGAATGGGAATGATTTTTTTTATATTTTTTGTAATATGAAAATATGTATAACTTAAAAATTGTTGGCAATTTGGTGGTATTTGCTGTTTCATGGAAATGACAGCCAAATTATTAAATGGTGGTAAACCATGTCCATGTGCCTTTCTAAATTGTCAAATTGAGGCTTGTTATAAGCTTGACTTGATCCCCAATTTTATTTCAAACTTGCAAACTATTACAAGGGACCAATCATTGAACTAATTTAATTCATTCCATATCACGTTATTTGTCTATCACACTTAATAATATTTTCTTCATTTTGAATTTGCTGCAAAATTGCATTTTTTTTAAACAATTTTTACCATCATGTATGCTGGTTTTATTTTTATAGTCTTTATTGGTCTTACTTTTGAACATGACTTTGCATAAACCTTGGTATATTAAAATAACCAGCTAGCTAGTCATTTTTTTTAATTCCAATTAGTAGAGCATATCAACACAAATTTAACATAGCAAAAAATGAAAAAAATATCAATCTGCGAATAAATACACATCATCTAAATTAATAACATAAAATGATATATTCATGTTCCCAAAAGATGTGATAAAATTAAAGTAATCGGAATAACTATTTTTTTATACAATGGAGAGCCTGAGCTCAAAAAAAGATTACATAACAATTGGTCTGAAAGCACTAGTTTCGACTGCATTAACATTAAATAAATGATGAATCTGGGTCGGACAGACTGATAAAAAAATCATAGTAATTATAATGAGCATAAAAAAAAATATTATTATCATAGTAGGTTGTATAGTGTAACTAGGGTGATGGTGTGATGAGCAAAATTGGCCATGCTTTTCGCGTGAACCAATCAAAGATCACACAAAATTGGAGTTAAAACAAATTTTGAGTGACGTAATTGCATAGATTTGGAAAGAAAATGACAAAAGAGATAATATATATTAACAGATTTGTGTGAGTTTTACTAATAAGAATGATTCCTTTGCTAATAAAAAATATGTGTTAGTCATCACATTACTTGTTTAATTAGATAATAATTGATTAAGGGAAACGCGTTGATGCAGTGTATGTTTGTTTTATGTCATCATCAACAACGTATTGAGTCATTTTTTCTACTCTTTTGTGCTAAGCAAACCAGCATCTAATAAAATCAAGGAAATTCCGTTCAATTAATTTAACAAATAATGATTTGTCAATTTTTATGACTAATTGTTTTTCAAATAATCATTAAAAAGTGCATGGTTAACTTCATGCTGTTATATTTCATGGTTAATGAGTTACAATGTTATATTTTTAAGGTTATTTGTAAACATTTTTTTTACTGCCATTGCAAAAAATACATCAATATCGTAACCACACATTTAAACTGAGTTAATCATATATGGAAAAAAAAAAAAAAACAGTGTGTGTAAAAAAAATAGGTGTTATTAAACATAATTAACCACGTAGTTTGAACTTGTGTCAAAATAACAATTTTCTTATGCAAGAAATACTCTTTGGAAAGCTTGGTATATATAAAAACGATGTTTTGATTTATACTGACGATACACAATAATTAAACTCATGACAAAAATATATATGAAAACAATAATTAATATTAATATATATAGCAAAATCATATACAGCAATCTCCTTGTGTGTGCTCTCACGTCCTTCATATTCCTAATCTGGTGGGGCTCTCTTTTAATAATTGTACATATAATTGATCTTATAAAAAAAGATTGTGGTGTCCTACGGATTCACCTCCAACTTTTGCATATGAAAAAAAATTAGTTAAAAGAAAAAATTTACATTATGTCTCTACAAATTCTTAATGAAATTTTTTCGTACCTATTAAAAAATTATATAAACTTGTACTTTGTAGGAAAAGAAATAGGGATGACAAGAAAACTCAAACCCAAGAGACCACCCGAACCTAAACCCAAGTCAACGGACGAAACCCAAATTGACTGGGTTTGAGTTCGGGTGACACCCGATACTACGGGTGTGGGTTTGGGATCACTCAAACCCACACCCGAAACCCGAACACCCACCCGAATATATGTTAAATTACTTATATTTTGCATTTTCAATTGGCAAACCTTGTTTTGCTTTAATTTCCATCGATGTCAATATGTTTTGCTTAAATTTACAACATATATTTTTGCTAATTGATTGACAATATGTTTAAATTCCCTTGTTTTTGCTTAAACTTACAATATATTTTGCTAACTGATTGATTTGGCAAACCTTGTTTTGCTTAAATTTGCATAGTACAAAATGCGCGCGGGTTTGAGTTTGGGTTGAAAAACCCGAACCCAACGGGTGTGGGTTTCATTTTATCACCCGAACAACCTTTGGGTTTGGGTTCAGATGTTGATTTTGGGTGTGGGTTTGGGTAGTGTAAAACCCGCACCCGTGGGCACCCGTTGCCATTAGGGATGTCAACGGGGTGGGGAATGTGCGGAGGAAGCATCCCCGTTCCCCGCCCCGAAATATCCGCGGCGGAATTTTTACCTCAATCCCCATCCCCACGGGGGAATTTTTGCCTCCATCCCCATCCCCACAGTACTCACGGGGATCCATGAAGATCGAATATTAGACAATTTCTATATTTTACGGACAAAATTATGACATTATTTTTTCCTTTTTTATTAATAAATAAATAAATATTTTTCATAACAACAAATATTTTTCATAACCAAAAAACAATACATAACAACATATGCATAATCATATAAAAATTCATAACCAAAATATATCATAATTCATAGAAAAATAGAAACTTAGAATTATCAAATATAAATAAACCTAGAATAATAATAGTAGTAAAAATATATATTTAAGTATATATAGACGGATTCGGGGAATCCGCGGGGACGAATGCTTAATCCCCGTTCCCCGCCCCGAACTGCCTCCGAGGGGAGTTTTGCCTCCATCCCCGTCCCCACGGGAAAAAATTCCCCGTTTTCAGATCTCCGTCTGGGGCAATCTCCGCGGGATCCACTCTGACGGATGCAAATTGACATCCCTAGTTGCCATCCCTAAAAAGAAATATAAGAAAACCAACAACTAATGCAGGTTTGTTTGGTCTTATTAAAAAATGCACATAATTAAAAGTGATTTCAGAAATAAAATTTGATTTTAACATGTTTAAATAATTAATGGCGACTAAAATTTGTTTTAGCTCTGTTTTGAAGCTAGATTTGTTAAACTTGTAGTGAATAATAGGACATAATTTTTTTATTGACCACTTCACATTCTATCTAAAATCAATTTATTTAAAGTCAATTTTGTCAGGCAAAATCAAAGAGACACGAAACTTTTCGTCTATGTTTAGTTGTCATTAATTTTCGTCGAAAATTTTGTGAGACACACAATATGAATCTCCTCTCTTATTCAATTTTTTTTTCATATGCGAGAGTCAGCCTTGACCGTTTGCTTAAGAGGCCCAATATTATAATATTAAGGTATTTTTTATATTAATTGCAAACATTTTTTCCAAGGTACATCTTAATAGTAAAAAATTATGGATACATCTATATATGAATGCAGTTTATTTTTTTATTTTTTATTTTTGAATAAATTTAGAATATGCTAATTAATTTTTTATTTTATTTTTTGACTATGCTAATTAAAATAGTTTTTACAGTTAGATCCAACTCATATATTTACGTATAGCAGAGAATAATGGTAAACTAAATTGTAGTATTTGGAAAGAATCCAGAAGATTTTTGAAACAAATAATTGTTAATCCTTTCTGTTATAATCCATTTTGACTTGATGTTCCCACCAAAAATAGTAAAAAGGATGGTCATCAGGTCATGCATGTTGCCAAAACCTCATGAACATATGTAACATATATATATTGATTGATTATAATTTTCTCTAACATAGAGATTAATTATCATAAAATTGATTAACACAATGATTATGCCTTCAAATGAAGAACAAGGGTCCTCCATTCTTATTGCCATTGATAAAGACAGCAATAGCAAACATGCTGTAAGATGGGCTGTTGATCATCTTTTGGACAAGAACTCATCATGCACCCTCATTCACGTTAGAACCAAGTCCCTTAGTTCAAGTAATTACCCTTTTCCATCAACATAGCTCTAGTTAATGATGAACCCTTCAAATCGTGTCTGAAATAATCATTGATTACGATTTATTTATCTTTTGGACGAGTTTCATATTATCAAACATCTTACATCTGACATTTGACATCTAACAATGTCAGATGTAAGGGTGTCTGGTAACCTGAAATTCGTCTAGAGGTAAATAAATCGTCTGACAACCGGAGGTTAAGAGTTTAGACTAACAAAATTTGTCATGATGCATGCCTCTAGCTGAAATTATAGTATTCTGATTTAATATATATTGCATGTTTTCATAATCAATCTTAATTAATGATGTTTTGGGTTTATGCAGGTGAATTCGATGTTCCTAAACATGGTCGTGCACCAACTGAAGAAGAATTGCATCAACTTTTTCTTCCCTTCCGAGGATTTTGTGCTCGAAAAGGGGTCAGTAATCATCATCATTAAATATTTGGTTAATTATTATTACGGACATTAGTAATTAACTGAAAATTAATTAATTTCAGATCATAGCAAAGGAGTTGGTCCTGCATGACATTGATGTTTCAAGTGCACTAACTGATTACATCATTGACCACCCTTTCATCAATGTTGTTGTTGTTGGTGCTCCCCGCTGGAGTAATGCTATTATAAGGTCATTCTCTTTCTCCAATTAACCACCGAATATTTATTAGAACAAATTAAAGTTGCAAATGTAGTCGTAAGGCCTAATTCAACTGATAATATCGATATCGTTAGACCGAACATCTTCACCTAGTAGGTTCGAACATGAGACCACGCAGTTTTGTGTGAGTTTCAGATGATGTTTGCCACTTCGTCTAATTTTAGCATATTTTACCTGCTTTTGAAAAGTTAATTAAGGTCATTTTAATATAAGCTTAGAAGAAACTAAAAAACATATATATACTTTATTCTCTTAATTTGAACAAATAATACTCTTGCATACTTAATTAATGTTGAATTAATGCAGGAGATTTAAAGATTTAGATGTGCCATCAAGCTTAATCAAGTCTCTACCAGAGACTTGCACAGTGCATATTATATCAAAAGGAAAAGTGCATAGTGTTCAAGCAACAGCTCCTTCTATTACTATTTCTAGTCCACAGCCAAATTATTTGTCCAAAGAAATAAATAGGTATATATATATATAAGGCTTAAACATGTTTTTATCAAATTTAGTTCATACAACAAAAATTCGTCGATATTTAGTCCCTAAATTAGTGATTCTGTCATGCTCGTTTGTTCAGAACATCATGGCGGCGCTATAGCAATGATGGTGGATACTTCGGTCAAAACAAAGATGCAAGATTATCAAGAAAATGTAAGTCCCAAAGAGAGTTTTGTCCATCAAGGAGAACACTATCGGATGAAAGCCAAGATGCATTTATATATAAAAGCAAATCTACTAAAGTATCACCAGTAAGTTCTATACATTATTTATATATATGACATATTAGGAAAACAATAATTTGGTGTAGTCAAGGTTGTTAAACTCGAGATTCTTGGTTAACCTGGTTTATCTGAGTGTTAACTCGACTTGTGGACTTGTAAGAGTTTTACTAGTATTCATTGATTGATTGATCTTTCAGACTAGCATGGAGATGAGAACAACAAAGAAGTCTCAGTCGGCAACAGTCAGTAGAGAACTTGGTTTGGCGAAACCGAAGGACCATGTAGAATGGATCAGAGAAGTTAGGCATGTTGAAGAGGCTGTGTTGGATTCGGCAAAGGCAGAATTGAAGATTGAGAAAGGAAAACATGAAGAAGTAATAACATTAAATGTGATTGAACAAAATAAATATATATTTAAAAGATACAATATTGAAGAAATTGAAGTTGCAACAAATTACTTTGATATTGATGGCAAAATTGGTGAAGGTGGATATGGACCTGTTTTCAAAGGCGTGCTTGATAACCGTGTTGTTGCAGTTAAGGCCTTAAGACCAGACATGAGTCAAGGGGAGAGACAATTTCATCAAGAGGTAACCATATTTTTTTCCTTTTTGCAAGATATAATGTTATGGTCCTTATAAATATACCGGCTTTTGATTTTAGTTTCGATAAAATTTCTTTCAAACTTTCGTAACTTATGACTCCAATGCAGGTCCTTGTTTTAGGCTCCATAAGGCACCCCAACATTGTAATACTTTTAGGTGCGTGTCCGGAGTATGGATGCCTTGTGTACGAGTACCTAGAGAACGGAAGCTTAGAAGATCGCCTTTTTCAGAAAGATAACACACCGCCAATTCCATGGAAGACTCGGTTCAAAATAGCATCAGAAATTGCCACAGGCCTTCTTTTCCTTCACCAGACAAAACCAGAACCGGTTGTACATCGCGATCTCAAGCCAGCAAACATTCTGTTAGACAGAAATAAAGTCAGCAAGATCACTGATTATGGTTTGGCAAGGCTTGTTCCACCTTCTATCGCCAACAAAACCACTCAATATCACAAGACAACTGCAGCAGGCACATTCTGCTATATCGATCCGGAGTATCAACAAACGGGACTATTAGGCGTAAAATCAGACATATATTCATTAGGTGTGATGCTGTTACAGATCATTACCGGAAAGCCTCCAATTGGCGTGGCTCATCTTGTTGAGGAGGCCATTAAGAATAATAATTTTGCAGAGGTTTTAGATCCGAATGTGACCGATTGGCCGGTTGAAGAAGTTTTACCATATGCTAAAATCGCTTTGAAGTGTTGTGAGATGAGAAAAAAGGATAGACCAGATCTTGCTACTGTCATTTTGCCAGAACTGATTAGACTGAGAGATCTATAACTACATGACAGCACAGGTTTGTGGACTAGAGTCGTAATTCCTCGCCATTGCAAGTCTTAATCTATATTATATACTACTCTTGGACTAAAAATAAGCAAAACCGGTCCAAAGATATGTACTTTTTTGCTTATATTTAAGTCCCGAGAGTAATAGTTTACATGTTATTTAAAATTTGCATGAATTTTAAGTTTTATATGTTGATATACATAATCAGGAAGGAAATGAATAAGCAATCAACAATATGAGAAGGAGGTGGGAATCTCCTAGTCTGCAGCAACATGTGGAGCATGATACATACTATGTCATTTGTGGAAATTAATACTCCTCTTACCAACAACTTGGAAACATGTTAGAGAAATAAATATGAAAGATTTTGATCAAGGTTGTGATAATGGTAATTTATGTGTTGCTCAAGTACATTTTGTCCCAAGAGAGTCTTGCCAATTCTTAAAGAAATGCATTTCTCACGATTTGTACATTTGTATAATATGTGTATCAATGTATCTTATAACTTCATTAGAATAATTTGTAGTATTGATTCAAAAACAAAAAAAAATTGCGGTAGGTAAGTGTTTTATTTTTTAAAATGCAAGAGATGAAGGCTATACTATTTTTTTTTTTACAAAAATCGAACCCAGGACCTCATACATACCACCCAAACCCTTCACCATGGACAGTCGGACATTAAAATTTAATATTTGCAAACCGAGTGATAATTGAACATCACAACAAAAAAAAAGTAAATATTATTTCTTAATTGGCACAAATTAGTGCTCATCCGTCCTAAATTATAATAAGTTACTTTCTAAAAATAATTGGATTCTAGTCCTAATTTTATGTCACTTTTCTTGTCCAAAAGTTTATGGCACGAACTATTAATATTTTTTTTCTATCATATATTTTAATATTTTTTTTATAATAAAAATTTATAGTGAGGGGATGATACCCCAATCGAAGGCATGAATACATTTTACTATTTATTATTCTCTCTTATTTTAATTCTTTTAAAAAAAAAATTCATTTCATTTGTGAAAGCTAATTTTCTAAAATCACACATAATTTCTTTTTAGTATATAAAATTAATTAATTTTTTAATTTGGATAAAATTAATAAAAGGCTTATAATTTGAGACACAATAATATTTTTTATATTTTAAATTAGAAAGAATATTTTGGGCCCATTTTTATTATAGATTTTTTTAAAATAGATTCTTATGGTGTTAGATAATTTTGTGTAAAAAAAAATTATTTTTCATAATTTATGTTTGGTTTGAACAATTATATATAAACAGTCTGATTTATTTTTTTGGGTAAGACCATCTGATTTCAATTTAACATCCAAATTATTTGAACCAAAAAAACACCGTTTTCAATCTAAGACCGTTGAAATTAAAATTAAAATAAAAATTAAAGAAAAGAAGACCGGTTCAATACAAAACCCGGTTCAATACCAAACGCGCCGCCATACAAACTCGATTCTTTTTTCTTCCTTCCCAAATCTCCACACAAACCAGCGTCGTTCTTCGGCAACTCATCGCTCTCTCTTTTCCCTCTTCTCTCTCTCTCTAACCTTCAAAACCAAACCCTAACCCTAGATTCTGGAATCGACTCTCCCATGGCGTTTCATACCCCCGATCACGAATCAGCTTCCGATTCCAATACCCCAACACGACTCTACAATCCCTACAAAGACCTCGAAGTACCTATTCGAAATCTCTACCAACTCCCAACCTCACCCGAACACCTTTTCGTTGAAGAAGCTCAACGAAAACATCGTTCATGGGGAGAAAGTCTCACTTTCTACACCGGCTGCGGTTACCTCGGCGGTGCAGTTGCCGGCGCCGGAGTAGGTTTCGTGGAAGGAGTTAAATCGTTTGAGAAAGGAGATACTACGAAACTCAGAATCAATCGGATTCTTAATTCATCTGGACACGCAGGTCGGACGTGGGGTAATCGGATCGGAGTGATATCGTTGCTTTACGCCGGTATTGAGAGTGGGATCACGGCAGCGAGAGATACTGATGATGTGTTGAATAGTGTAGTGGCAGGGCTTGGGACCGGCGTGTTGTATCGAGCGGCGAGAGGGGTTAGATCGGCTGCTGTGGCGGGTGCTGTTGGTGGTGTTGTGGTTGGAGTTGCTGTTACGGCGAAGCAGATGTTGAAACGCTATGTGCCTATATGAGAAATATTGCATTGTGAGCTTTCAAAATTTGCTCTTTTTTTTTTGGGTTACTATCAATTTTGATTATCATTGTTAATCAGCTTGTGGCAGTGTTGCCCTTGCAAACAATTGGCTTAGTGCATATTTTTGTCAGCTTGATAAATGGCTATTAGTTAACCTTTCTAATGTAGTTTGTTTAGTGATCTTGAATGAATAATTCGGACGGCTTTAATGCTGGAAAGTTGATACAATATTAAAGATGTTGTTCCTATGTGAATGCATGAGAATGGAATATCGAAGATTGTGAAAATGGCATTATACAAAAAAATTGTGATTGTGATTGTTGTTTTGATTGAAGCTGAGTAGCTTGTTACTTTAGGGTTTATGAGTTCTGCAGATTATAATTTATTCTCTAATATTAATTAGACTAATGCATTTGCTAGTATTTTCGATAGGTTGCTAGTATTTTTATTATTCATGTTAATGTTTTTTTTTTTTGTATAATTGTCAACGTTAATAGTGTATTTTGGTATTTTCTATTTGGTTGAAAGAAGACAATTGTTCTCCATGGACTGTAATAAAACATATAATCTGAAGGTCTTAAACTGGTAGATGTTGCATTAGTAGATCAGTGAACTATCAGTTGATAAAAGAATGTATGTAATTAGTACCATTCTTATAGTAATCAGTTGATAATGATTTATTTGAATTTGGTCGCCTTCGATAGTTTTTCTTTTACCATTCTTATAGGTTAGTTTTCATAGATAATAATATTTATGGATTCCTCTCATATCATTATTATGTACTAACTACTTATTGTTGATGTGAGTCACTCTTTTGTGCAGTGAGCACATCAGCAAGCTGTTAGCCTGTTACTGGTATAAATCTAGAGTCTAAGTTTTACCTCAATCTCTTGCCTCTTAATTGATCCATTGTTAGTTGTAGATTTTTTCTACTCAAACCAAAACTATGAATTATTCATAAGAGTCTTTCTGCAGATTGTTACCCAATGCATCTTAGCTGTTATGTTGATAGGTGTTGTTTAGGGCTAAAGCTGACTGAAAAAAACTCCTGAGTAAGTTATAGCTGCCAGTTTGTTTCTGTGAAAGGAGGGATAGCTGCTGTTATGTTCTTATTTATTGGTAATAGCACTTAGGAAGTTTTTCATGTATGTATATGTTGTTATATCATATATTTATGCAACCCCTGCTTAGTATGTGTATCATTTTGCTAGATTATAATACTCCAACATAGTTAAAGTTTTACCATGGCCCTGATTATTTAAACTTCCAAAAATGCGAAGGAAAACCTGTGTTGTGTTATTATTTGGATGAATTTATCCTGCATTTTGTTATTGAAGTTAATTATCTATTTTTGTTTTGTGGTTTCCTTAGCAACCTTCATGTTTTGTTTCGGTGTCATGTTGGATCTGTTCTGGTAAGTGATATAGATTTGGGGCACTTGCTTCCCCAGCAATGTTAATGTTTAACAAACTCCTCCCCCGCCCATTCCCATCCCTCTATGCTCCAACCACCACTCCCATCTCCTTCAGGAATGTCATCGCTGCCTAATCCATGGTCATTGTCCAAAAATCGTAACTATCAGACACAATGCAGCTTTTACAAGTCTCTTGAACACATCCCTGTTATGATGTTTGTATTTTACTTTTTCTCTACACTTGTTTTTTTTTTGTATTGGTAATAAGCATCTCATCCTTGAGGATTCTCAAGGTTATGCTCTCTTAATCTCAACATTTCTTCACCTTCTACCATTGTCATTTGACTTGAATCATCACTGTGCTATCTGTGAAGCTCCCCCCTTTAAGCTCATTACTGTCATTGGACGGTCAAATTGGACTGTTGAGTCAGGTTTTAGTTGCTTGACAGGTTTTGTTACTTTTCTTTCACAAGTTAGTTCCTTCCGTCCACTTTTTTCTTGCTGAAAATTGTGGGTAATGCCCAGAATTCAATGAAGTACTGCATTGAGGTAGAAGTATTGTTGACCCAGCTTTGAATACTCTATGTTGTATGTAACCTGTAAATGAATTGGTTGTTGTGCATTGCTCAATGCCTCACTTGCTAGTGTGTTATAGTCGCTCATAGGTTGTGGGGGTGTAAGCAGCTGAATTGAAATTTGAAAGATACACACAAATTGGTTTAAATGAAGAGACAAAAAATATTTGAAGAAATATTGTTTGAAAAAAAAAATTAGAGGCATATTTGTGTAAAAAACAATTGAGTAAAAATTTATATTTATAAAAGAGAGTATTTATGTTTTTTAATAGCAAATTAAGTGTTTTTCAAAAAAAAATAATAATAGCAAATTAAGTGGAATTTGGTAGATAGCATCTTTCTTATTTTTAATGGTTGTAATTTGCAGCTTATTAAACCCTACTTAACCTTGCATGGCATGGGAATCAAACCCGCATTCCTTGCTTAACAATAAAGCCTTCAACTACTAGATCATGTACATCAATTGTTTGTTTTTTTTTTTTTGAATGGCAAAGATATATTTATATAAATATAAAAAAGAAATAGTACACACAAGAGAAGAAAAAATAAGAATGTGTACTAGCAGTACACCCTCCAAACACAAACTAAAACACACCTACTACAAACAAGACAAAAGACAAACAAATAAAGCCAAAGCCGAGAAAAAGGAAAGAAGAATAAAAATACGGGAAGAAAGACTAGCAACAAGGCACTCGCTACCAAGAGGCAACGAGACCCACCACTACAAAAAACACCAACCGCTATCAGCTCCAGCACCAGATTGGTTGCACCTCTCACTCATAGAAGGAACAGGGGCTACCAGGGTTTTTAGCTAAATACCACTTCCACGATGAAAGTTTCACTTTATCCACTAAAGATTCGACAGAAACAGTTCCTCTCGCAAAGATGACATCATTCCGAGAGTTCGAGATGGTCCAAACAGTAGCATGCCAAATTAACAACCACCATAGTCTAATCTTCCTACCCACTCCAAAACCTAGAAAACCTTGGAAAACACTACTAATACTAGGAGGAAACACAAAACGGAAGCCCAACCACCTAAAGAGAGAATACCAAACCGGAGAAATAAAATCACAAGTAACAAACAAGTGATCTACTGATTCCAGCGAAGCCGCACAGAAAGCACAAGTGATCTTAATGAACGTTTGTTACAACTTTTTTCCATGCATTTTTTTCTTTTTATGTAAATTAATCTCTCTCCTATAAAAGTTTTTTGTAAAAAAAAAAAAACACTAAACACTTTTTAGTTTTTAATGTCACAAGTTCATTTTTTTTTTAATTACTATCATATAACTACTCATTATATATTACCAATGTATGTAATCAATTAGGAGACTGCATTAATTTCATTAAACCATATCGGGCTTTGTAAGAATACCATTCCAATTGCCAACCACATGAAATCGTTAATGTGTCTCATAGCTAAATTATAACCAAATTTGACGGAATAACACCCATTCTATCATCTTCCCATACTAATTTATCTTCATACACCAAAGCAAAAAGTGACACTTCAAAAATTGCATTCACAGCTGGACCTGTGAATAAATTACGAATTTTTGTGCCATCCCAAACTTTATAACCATCGATTACTATATTGGCTTCATATGTACTCATCACAAAAATATTGACTTCATATGAGACGTGGCTTTCTTGCATGAGGTTTTAGTGACACTTCAATTGGTGTCAAATTAATCTTGCATGCACTTCAATTATTCTTGTTTCTCATGTAAGCCTTTTGTTTATTTCTGCATGAATTTTGTCTGACACCTTGCACTTGAAGTTTGAGGAGTCAGTGTTTCTATTATAAAAAATTGAAAAAAAAAATTATGTTAATTAAAGTAGTACCATTAAATTAGTCTTTTATACATTTAAGCAGTTGATTTGATTTTCTTGTAGTAAGAACTGACCTTGAACCAACTTAGTCAAATTTGAGGTGGTTCAGTTCAACTAATTAATGAGTTTATGATTTGAAATTCAATGAATTAAATTTCTAAAAGAAATTTGTGACTTTCTTTAATGTAGTTTAAAATTGTTATGTTTGAATATGGAATTGTGTTCAATTTTGTTTTAAGTGCTAAAGTTTAGTTTATATGTTGAAATTTTTATGAATAGAATGTCAATGATGTGGGAAGTTATTATTATTTAGAAAAGTGAAGGTTGAACAACATATAATATATAAGTAAGATGAATTATAAATTCAATTCAATGATTTAGGGTTTTGGATAAAAATATATATAGTATCCAACTCACTTGTTGTGTGATTGTTTTTGGTCCAATTTAGATGATATCTCTGGCTCCACTCATAACCAATCTAGTGGTATTAGTGGCAACTTGCGATGAAAAAAACTTCCACCTGAGAGGGAGTATAATGAAATGAATGACTCACACTTGAGAGGAAGATTGTTGTGTAGCAAGCAAATATGAGATTAGAAGTTTCACACTGCTCATAAGAGTGTAGGTTGAACGATATATAAATTATATAAATAAGAGATTCATAAGCTTAATGCACTAAGATTTTAAGTGAAGATCTGGTGTCCAACTCATTTATATGATTGCTCTTGATCCAAAGAAAATGATCTCTCGGACTCCTCTTATAATCCAACACGGCCCCTTGACTCGTCCTAAACATACATACACTAGTGTGAATTTACAAAATCAAGGAATGTATACATTCAAATCTATTTTGTAAGTACAACTCAAATGGTAAAAGACTACAAAAATATTTGATATATTGATACGTAAATTCAAACCTACAATTCTCCACTTTTCTACACCTTGTAGGTGATTTCTTCCCCTAGATTCATTATTAAAAAAATACCAAATGCATCCAAAGGTCCTTTAAGTTTTGGGTTTGTAATAGATGTGTCTTTTAAGTTTTTTAGGTAGCATATATGTCCTTTAAGTTTCTAATTTATTGCACAATTACCTTTCAAATTATTCAAAGTTTCAAAAACACTGAAGTAACTTAGTTTCTAATTTATTTGTTATCTAAAAAATTTAAATGACTTGTTTGCTACTTAAAAAACTTAAAGGACCTATTTATTATAAACACGAAACTTAAAGGATCTCTCAATGCTCCAATACAAAAATCTATAAATACAAAGCATATAGCTTGCTTAGTTTGGTGCAAGTGACTGACTTAGTAAAATAATATAGTAGTGTTTGTGCAAAGATGTTTTCAGGAGCAACAGGAATCCTTAACAGGGGCCACAAACTAAGAGGGAAAGTGGTGTTGATGCGTAAAAATGTGTTGGATTTCAACACAATTGTGAGTATTGGTGGTGGAAACATCCATGGAGTCATTGACACTGGCATCAATCTCATTGGTTCATCTGTTGATGGCCTCACTGCCTTCTTAGGCCGCAGTGTCTCCCTTCAACTCATTAGTGCTACCAAAGCTGATGGTTAGTTCAATTTCTTCTTACTTTTACATCTTTGATGTCTTTACATGTTTATTTATGTACTACATGTGTCCTTACATATAGTATCTTGGTTAATTCACAAGAATTAAGAAAGAGTTTAACATCATCACTAAATAAGTTTAATAATATATGTAGCAAATGGAAAAGGAAAAGTTGGAAAGGATACATTTTTGGAAGGTATTATTGCCTCATTACCAACTTTGGGAGCTGGTGAATCTGCATTCAATATTCATTTTGAATGGGATGATGAGTTGGGAATTCCAGGTGCATTTTACATCAAGAATTATATGCAAGTTGAGTTTTACCTCAAGAGTCTAACTCTTGAAGATGTTCCTAATCATGGAACCATTCACTTTGTATGCAACTCTTGGGTTTATAACTCAAAACTCTACAAAAGTCCGCGCATTTTCTTTGCCAACAAGGTACTTGCATCTATCTTTTTAGTGTGTATTTGATATCACAGTGGATTTGCCAGAATCACAGTGAGTTAGCGTGATTTTGGTAACACACCGTGATACTAAACATGTACTTGGTTTCCAACCAAAAAGTTCACCAATCAACTGTTATTTTTAAGCAAATTTTCTAGTGATGTCTAGTGATTTTACCAAGTCCCTATTTAACTTTTAATTAATTGTTATCGTGTAGACATATCTTCCGAGTGAAACACCATCTCCACTTGTCAAGTATAGAGAAGAAGAATTGCAAATTCTAAGGGGAGATGGAACAGGAGAGCGCAAGTTACATGAAAGGATCTATGATTATGATGTCTACAATGATTTAGGCAATCCAGATCATGGTGAAAATCTCGCTCGCCCTGTTCTTGGAGGGTCTAGCACACATCCATATCCTCGTAGGGGAAGGACAGGTCGATATCCAACAAGGAAAGGTTAGTTCAATTTGTTGAATTTCTATAGCCCCAATAGAATAAGATCAAATATAGTTAGAAACATAATGAAACATGTTTTCTAATGGAAAAAACACTTTTACATCGGTTAGAAACTGAGTCCATGTAAAAATAAAGTTTGACCATAATGAAACATATTTTCTAATTTTTCATTGTCATTGTTGTTTCCCTAAATAGTATATGTATCTTTCTATTTCCTTATTTTGAACAGATCCAAATAGTGAGAAACCAGCTACAGAAATATATGTTCCAAGAGATGAAAATTTTGGCCACTTGAAGTCCTCAGACTTTCTTACATATGGAATAAAATCTGTATCTCAAATTGTATTACCTGCATTCGAATCTGCGTTTGATTTGAACTTTACGCCGAACGAGTTTGATAGTTTCCAAGATGTGCGCGACCTCTTTGAAGGTGGAATTAAGCTGCCTCTAGATGTAATCAGCACAATTAGCCCCTTACCTGTGATCAAAGAACTCTTTCGTACCGATGGTGAAAATGTTCTCAAGTTTCCACCACCTCATGTTGTTCAAGGTGTGATAAATACATATTTGTTAAAGTAAAACACAGTACAAATTAAACTATGTTTTAATACTTTCAATAACATTTAATATTCTTTATTGTTTTGATTAGTGAGTAAGTCTGCATGGATGACTGATGAAGAATTTGCAAGAGAAATGCTTGCCGGTGTAAATCCTTGCATGATTCGCGGTCTTCAAGTAAGTTCAAGTATTTATTGCTATGATATGAAATAGAATAATGGATTTTCATATGATTACCTCAAGTATTTATTTTAATGTATCTTAAATGGTAGGAGTTTCCTCCTAAAAGCAATCTTGATCCCACAGTCTATGGTGATCAAACTAGCAAGATAACTGCAGATGCCTTGAATCTTGATGGGAGCACAGTAGATGAGGTAAAAATAGTATGATTTTAATTTTGCATTGTAAATTAACATGAACATTTTATGGTAACATGAAGTGATTAAGATTAATTGTGTGGAATACAGGCACTTGCTAGTGGGAGGTTATTTGTATTAGATTACCATGATACATTTATCCCATTTTTACGACGAATAAACGAGACTTCTGCAAAGGCTTATGCTACTAGAACAATCCTTTTTCTAAAAGAAGATGGAACTTTAAAGCCAGTAGCCATTGAATTAAGTTTGCCACATCCTGATGGTGACAAATCAGGTGCCATTAGTCAAGTCATCTTACCTGCAAATGAAGGTGTTGAAAGTACTATTTGGCTATTAGCAAAAGCTTATGTTGTTGTTAATGATTCTTGCTATCATCAACTCATGAGTCATTGGTAAATTTCATAATTGACATTGCAATATCTTACATACAAATTGATTCTAACTATATACTTAATTTGTGATGTATCAATGTTTTTTATACATCTATTGGTATAGGTTGAATACTCATGCAGTAATTGAGCCATTCGTCATAGCAACAAATCGACAGCTTAGTGTGCTTCATCCGATTAATAAACTTTTAGCTCCTCATTATCGTGACACCATGAACATCAATGCACTTGCAAGAGAATCTCTAATCAATGCCGATGGAATAATAGAGAAAACTTTCTTGCCTTCAAAGTATGCTGTGGAAATGTCTTCGGCGGTGTACAAGAATTGGGTTTTCCCCGATCAAGCTCTGCCAAATGATCTCATAAAGAGGTAATAGAATGATCAAGTGTCCAAATATGTTTATAAATTTACCCTTTAAGAGTCAGAGTTAGTTAAGGTTCTTGGTATAATATTTATTGTGTGTTGCGGAAAAATAGGTAAAATAGTTAGGAGTTTGTTGGTAAAGAAATAATTAACTTGGAGGTGGTAACATGTATATGCATTTTGTTTGATTCAGAAATATGGCAGTTAAGGATTCATCTTCCCCATACGGGCTTCGTCTTCTGATAGAGGATTACCCTTATGCTGTCGATGGATTAGAGATATGGACAACTATTAAAACATGGGTACAAGATTATGTCTCGTTGTATTATGCAACAGACAATGATATCAAAAGTGATTCTGAGCTTCAACATTGGTGGAAAGAAGTGGTAGAGAAAGGTCACGGTGATTTGAAAGATAAGCCATGGTGGCCTAAGTTGAACACACTTGAAGAGCTTATTGAAGTCTGCACTATCATCATATGGACGGCTTCAGCTCTCCATGCAGCTGTTAATTTTGGACAGTATCCTTACGGAGGTTTTATTCTAAACCGCCCAACTCTCAGTAGAAGATTGCTTCCCGAGAAAGGAAGTGCACAATATGATGAACTGGTGAAGAGTCCTCAAAAGGCTTACTTGAGAACGATTACGCCAAAGTTTCAGACTCTTATTGACCTTTCCGTGATAGAGATATTGTCAAGGCATGCTTCTGATGAAGTCTACCTTGGACAAAGGGATAATCCACATTGGACCTCTGATTCAAAAGCATTGCAAGCATTTCAAAAGTTTGGTAATAAGCTAGCAGAAATCGAGGCAAAACTCACAAAGAAGAACAATGATCCGAGTCTAAACCATCGAGTTGGACCGGTTCAGTTGCCATATACTTTGCTTCATCCCACCAGTGAGGAGGGGTTGACCTTTAGAGGAATTCCCAATAGCATCTCTATCTAAGATTACTCTATGTATCTTTCAATAAAGAGATGCTACAAATCATGCATCTTATCTATGTTATAATTATCAAGTGTATGTGTGTAATGTGAACCTTCAAACTTGTTCTATCTCGGAAATAATAAGGACACTATTCGTTTGTGTGTTTATTTCTCTCATTCTAGCTCGCAAATAACTCTTTCCTGAAATAAGGATAGAACGAAACAATTTTTATTTTTTTTAAAAAAAAGAGTGCTATTAGTGTTTTCTAATGGCTATAGAAATGTTTATATTTATAGTTGAAAGATTGTTAAGCCAAATGCAAAAAATTTGTAGAAGTGTTTTTGCTCATTTCCAAAGAAATGGCTGCCACGGTTTGTCGCCAATAAACTTTATCTCAAAGTTGGAAGCAACACGAATTAAACTCTTAATATTACTAATAATTGAGCCTAACTCCGTTAAATGAATAGACAATTAATGGATAACATCCACGATAACCTTGGAGTTGCGTTCGAATATCATATTTGACAAACCATGTTGCTGAATCCACTATATAGCTGCAAATAAACCGAGTTTCCCCTCAATAATGTGCATCAAATTAGGCATCCAAGATGTGTAGGCCGCAACAAATTGGCCGTTGGAGTCTCTAAGACAGCTGCCAAAACTGGTCTAAACAGTTGCAAGTTAACCAGTTTTCCGGTGGTTTTGTCCAGTTCATAGCCTGCTGCAGCTGAGAATTTCCAGCAACAAATCTGAAAAACGATCCCTGCCACTCTGCTGCGCACTGAACCAGTTTTGACCAAGAGAATCCGCCTTAACCTTAACTTGATCAGGTTAATCCTAATGGATACCACTTATACGCGCGAGATAAGAGACGTGCGAATGAATGTGATTTATTTAATACAAATGTGTAAAAAAATTATAACACTTAGTAATTTAGTTACTTATCTTGTGGACTCCATGACTTGTGCTCCGATTCCGCGGTTAACACTAGTTAGTGAACTATTTTTTTCAAAATGTGAATGAAGGTGGAATTTTCTGTGTATTTCTAAAGATTGCAGTAAATAGCTATGAATCGTACACCTTTAGCTACTAGTAATGGTTTTTATGTTGAGGCTAGAGACAGTTACACTATATCCCAATGTGGCTACCAAAAGTGTTACATACTTTAGATAATATCAAATATCCCAAAAAAATCCCTTAAACATCCGATAAACATCCTGCTGTCAGAAATCATGTCTACCTCCTGACCGATAACGAAGGTGGCGGGTGGTGAAGAATTTTGAAGTAGATATGTTACCATTTCTCTTATTCTCTCATCACATCTCCATGAGCCAGCTTCCACTTTGAATGACTTCAATTTAACAAAACTAGGAAGTTGAGCTCTCATTGAACCATTATTTTTCTGTTTTTTCTTAGTAAAACAAGATTACTAGAGTGATTTTCTGTTTTTTCTTGCTTGGCTGGTTAGTAGTGTAGTAAGTTATGATCTTGTTTACTACACTACTAACCATAAGAGATCACAAGTTACACTGTAGTTACTTGCGATCTTGTGGAGGAGTCCATGACTTGTGCTCCTATTCCACAGTTAACACTATTTTAGTGAATGAGTGAGAATGAAGGCAAAATTTTCTGTGCATTTTTATAAGATTGCAGTAAACAAATACGAATCCCATGATATAAAAAATGTGCATATGAAATAATCATACATTTATAGGATAAAGAATTTTGACTTGATTAAATGAGGAAATAAGACTTTGATGGAACAAGCATGCAAAGTCTTAGTAAAACTTCCAATCGAATGGTTTCGCGATAATATTGATGATCATGGAGGGGTGTAGGCCTGATTTTTGCCCTTCATGCTCTTGATCTCTTTTGTTTCTCTCCTTCTTTTGGGGCAGATTGTCTACCTTTTTGCATACTATTCGATAAAACATCCAATAAACATATGGTTGTCAGAATTTACGTCTACCTCCTTACTGATAACAAAGGTGTCAGGTGGAGGAGAATTTTGAAGTAGATATGATACCATTTCTTTTATTATCTCATGACATAACCATGGGTGAGATTCCACTTTCAATGACTTCATAAGAAAACAAGGAAGTTGAGCACTCATTGAACCATTATTTTTCAAAACCTGCAAATTATACATATAAAATTAAAGTGATCAATTCAATTGTATAAATTCAAATAAATACATAAAAAGAGTAGAAACAAATACTAAAGTAACTTACATTAACCATCAAATGAAGAATTTTGAAATTGAGAGTAATTATGTTGACTTCAGTGAGAAAATGCAACCAACTAATTAAGATATCTTCTCCTATAGTAAACCCATACCTACAATCAAATTTTAGTTCTTCCAACAAAGTTAAATTGCATGTAGAAGGGGCTAGGAAAGTAGGAGGAATCCCATTGATTGTGAGACAAGTAAGTTTTGGAGTACAAAGTATAACTTCGTGAATGTTGGAATCAGGATCGATAGTACCAATGGCCAAATTAGAAAGTTTAGAATTGGATATGCAAAGGCCTTGCGCATCATCTTGTAAATTACAACCCAAAATGGCCAACTTACTCAACATATTACATGTTGAAAACGGCTCAGCATAGCCATTGTCACTAGTAAAGAAAGTGAAACAAGTAAGTCTTAAAGTTTCCAATGCCGGCAAGTTCAAAGATTTTGGAAACATTATGGTATTATTATGACTATGATTATCCCACAGGCAAAGAGTAAGAGATGTCAAAGAATCACAACTAAAAATAGAAGGGAGCAACCCAAGAAGCTTCCTCCTTATTCTGGCAGTATCATTGATTTCCACTTGTTGCACGTTATGGGACGCAGCATATTCTATGATCTTTGCGGGAACATTATAATCTTTAGGGGGCCTAGCATCATAACTACCACGAAACCTCCTAAGCATACTTCCATTCACATATGATATGCTATGAAGGGGAATAGAGTTGTCGTCGTCACGGCTAGATAGAAACTTTGATGCAAATTTTTCAAAGGTATCACCGTTGTATTTATCAAAGTAATGCAACTTAATACTAGTGAGATTTTCCCAAAGGTTTTTCCATCTTTTAGACAAAACACAAGTTTGAACGGCATGTTGTGGGATCATAAATTGCATTATATGCAAAAGGAGTTGATCGGGTAAATCACTGAGTCTGTCTTTCTTTCTTTCCTTTTGTCTTTCCCTTTTCCTTTTCTTTCTCAGCGCCTTTAATGACCTGTCACTATTCTTTGGTCTTATGATAAAGTAGTAAATTGATAACAGAGCAAGTAGGAGGAGTATTATGAAAGGTTTAAGTGCAAACAACATATCACAAATACAACAAAAAAAGAAGAAGAACAGAAACAACCTGTACGTGGTGTGTTCAGTGGTCGATTGTTGTTTGGTGTTTCTATTGATCATGCATGACGGCGAGTCAGGGTGAGAAACATATTCATTAACTTCTGTTTTTATAAATTTTTTATAGGGTTTTTTTTTTTTGACAAAATTAGGGCTGTTTGTTGTGATGAGTATTTTTTGTATTTTTTTTTCATAAATAGTCTAAAAGTGTAGTACGTGTGTCTGTGTCTGACATGGCGACACGTCCTATTATTGCCGTGTTAGAGCTTCATATTGCTATTATTGATTGTTGGATATAACTACCTCTATCAAAGAGTAGAGTAAGCTTCGCGAAAAAGATATGATTTATGTCTGAACAATGAGACTTGATCATTCCGAGCTATGGTCTAAACATTTAGACATTGTTTCTTACCCGCTTCTAAAGACAGGTTAGTTGATAGGCATATCAAGTGGCACAATAATATTCTTATGTCATTCTTAATGTGGATGGAAATTGTCTCGGTTTTCCAATTCGATCTGGATTTGACGCCATTATTAATTAGAAACACCTTCGGTAACTACTTTGCAGGCTTATTAGGTTTCATTCCAAGGTCATCTGACATTTTGCTCGCTGAACTGTATGCTATCTACAACGGCCTCTTGCTGGCCAAATACATGAATATTGATGAACTTGTTTGCTACTCCGATTCTTCACACTGTGTCAACCTCATAAATGGCCCCCAAGTTAGGTATCATATCCATGTGTGTTGATCCAAGATATCAAGGAGTTACTCTCTCAAACCAATGATTCTCTTCATCACACGCTTAGAGAGGGGAATCAATGTGTTGATTTCTTCGCTAAACTTGGAGCCTCCTCAGATGATGACTTCTTGACTCATGCCTGATCTTTTAAGAACGACGCAATGAGAACCTTCTTTCTTCGTGAATAATTTTTCTTTCTGTTTTTTTCTTTTCTTTTTAGCTTCCTTACAAAAAAAAAGATATGATTTATTTTACTACTCTTCCGTTTTTATTTTTAAGTGTCCTTTTATAATAGTAACATCAAATTAAGGAAGTGTATTTTTGTACATTATCTTTCTAATATACTCTCATCTCAATCCACCAATAATTTTTTTTCACACACTTTCTCTTTCCAATAAATTTAATACTCTGTATATTATGTATAAAAAAACAAAAATTTAATATGTTAAGTAACAAAAGAAATTTTAAAAAAACTTTAATTTTCCAAATACTAAGATAAGTATTTGACAAATGATATAATTGATAAATCATACCCTTAAAATATCAAAACGACAGTTAAATAGAAACGCTAAATTCAACAAAAAAGGACGGAGGGAATGTATGTTAGTCGTGTATCTTTCAACAAAGAGGATGCTACAAATCGTGCATCTTATCTATGTCATAATATGTTTGTAGTTTGAACCTTCAAACTTAGTAGTTCATAAATAATAAGAACACCATTAGTTTGTGTGTTTAATGGTTATCTCTCTGCGTCCTAATTTCTTTTTTTCACAACTTTAATGTTAGAATTGCATCAATACAAATAGGAGGAAAAATAAAAGCTGATAACAGTTAATGATTAAATGAGGAAATAAGACTTTGATGGAACAAGCATGCAAAGTCTAGTAAAATTTCCAATTGAATGGTTTCTCGATAATAGTCATAATATTCATGATCATGGTGGGGTGTAGGCCTGCTTTTTTTCCTTCATCCTCTTGATCTCTTTTGTTTCTCTCCTTCTTTCGGGGCAGATTGTCTACCTTTTTGCATACTATTCGATATAACATCCGATAAACATACGATTGGCAGAAGTTATGTCTACCTCCTTACTGATAACGAACGTGTCAGGTGGTGGAGAATTTTGAAGTAGATATGTTACCATTTCTTTTATCATCTCATGACATATCCATGAGTGAGCTTCCACTTTCAATGACTTCATAACAAAACTAGGAAGTTGAGCACTCATTGAACCATTATTTTTCAAAACCTGCATATTATACGTATAAAATTAAAGTGATCAATTCAATTGTATAAATTTAAATAAATACATAAAAAATATGAAGAGTAGAAACAAATACTAAAGTAACTTACATTGACCATCAATTGAAGGATTCTGAAATTGAGAGTAATTATGTTGCATTTAGCGAGCAAATGCAACCAACTAATCAAGATATCTTCTTCTATAGTAAACCCATATCTACAATCAAATTTTAGTTCTTCCAACAAAGTTAAATTGCATGTAGAAGGGGCTGGGAAAGTAGGAGGAATCCCATTGATTGTGAGAGAAGATAGTTTTGGAGTACAAAGTATAACTTCGTGAATGTTGGAATTAGGATTGATCGCACCTATGGCCAAATTAGAAACTTTAGAATTGGATATGTAAAGGCCTTGCGCATCATCTTGTAAATTACAACCTAAAATGGCCAACTTACTCAACATATTACACGTTGAAAACGGCTCAGCATAGCCATTGTCACTACTAGTAAAGAAAGTGAAACCCGCAAGTTTTAAAGTATCCAACACCGGCAAGTTTAAAGATTTTGGAAACATTATGGCTTTAGGAGGTTCATCATCTACACCCCACATGCAAAGAGTAAGAGATGTCAACGAACCACAATTAAAAATAGAAGGAAGCAACCGAAGAAGCTTCCTACTTATTCGGGCAGTATCATTGATTTCCACTTGTTGCACATTATGGGACACAACATATTCTATGATCTTTGCGGGAATATTATAATTTTTAGGGGGAGTATCACGAAAATAACCACGAGAAGGCCTACTCATACATCCATTCACATATGATATGCTATCAAGGGGAATAGAGTTGTGGTTGTCACGGCTAGATAGAAATTGTGTTACAAACTTTTCAAACATAACACAGATATGACCATTGTATTCATCAAAGTGATGCAAGTCGATATTAGTGAGATTTTCCCAAAGATTTTTCCATCTTTTAGACAAAACACAAGTCTGAACACATTGTTGTGGAATCATAAATTGCATTATATGTAAAAGGAGATGATCGGGTAATTCATTGAGTCTGTCTTTTTTTCTTTCCTTTTGTCTTTCCCTTTTCCTTTTCCTTTTCAGCACCTTTAATGATCTGTCACTATTCTTGTTTTTTTTTTTTTTTTTTTTTGATAAAGACCTGTCACTATTCTTTGGTCTTATGATAAAATAGTAAATTGATGATAACATAGCAAGTAGTAGGAGTATTATGAAAGGTTTAAGTGCAAACAACATATCACAAATACAACAAAAAAAGAAGAAGAACAGAAACAACCTGTACGTGGTGTGTTCAGTGGTCGATTGTTGTTTGGTGTTTCTATTGATCATGCAAGAAGGCGAGCCAGGGTGAGAAACAGATTCATTAACTTTGTTTTTACAAATTTTTTATAGGGTTTTTTTTTTACTAAATAGGGTTGTTTTTTGTTTTGTTTTTTTTGACAAAAATAGGGTTCTTTATAGGGTTGTTGGGTGATTAGTCTTTTTATATATATATATTTTTTTTTTGAATCAAGTCTTTTTATATTTTTTTATTCAATCTATTTTGTATTTTTTACTAAATAAACAATTATTTTTTTGCCGTAAACCGAATATTTTCTGCGCGCAACTAACGAATCCCTTGCACTTTGTGGGACCCAAACAAAATATATACTTTTTTACTAACTTAACATGGTTGCATGCCAATAAAGTATATCGATGCAAATTTAAAAATAAAAAGCATAAATCTTTATTCATGTTTTTTTTTACAAGTAAATCTTTATTCATGTTGATTGATTATAAATTTTTATTTAATATTTATATTCACCTTTTTTAAGAATTTTATTTTCACTTATTATCTTATATTTTGTTGTTTTAGGGGATCTTACAAGCCATCTCACTCTGCATCACTTCAATGAAAATATACATTTAATACGGATTTGCATGCATTTATGAATGTTGTAAAGACTAAAATACCTTAGAATTTTGACTAAATATAAAAAATGTAGGAAATTATCACTTTAAAGAATTTAAATTATCCATCTGATACAACTCATTCAATTCCCATACACTTTGCTTCATGCCACCAGTTGTTGGAATTTGCCTTCAAATTGATGCAAGAAACTGGTTTTGTTACTGTTTTGCCGCTCCGGGCGGAAGAAATGGCGCCCCAGGCGTGAAATAGCGTGCTACTGATGGGAGGTTATGTGTTCACTCCCCAAGCGTGAGTTTTGAAGCTCCAAGCGTGAAAACGTGTTTATATATGTATTGTTCAGATTTCAGCAGCCGCAGGAAAGAGAGAAATGAAAGGGTTTTTGAAGGATTTCTTCACCAACATGAGGCTAGGGTTCAAGAGGGTTTCTCTTGGGTATTATCTAGGGTTGGGAACTCATTCTCTCTTCTTGGAAATACTTACTGATTGAATCTCTTGTCACGAGGAGAGATTTGGAAAAAGGGTAGAATTAGGGAATTTTTAATTCTTGTAACTTTTGTAAATCTCATTGTAATCATGAACTTCAAGATTGATAGTGGAACAGAGAGGTGCTCTCTCCCCCAGAGTATGTGGTATTAGCCGAACTGGGTAAACAATTCATCCTGTTCTTTATCGCTTTTTTCGTTGTTTTAGCTTTTGTGTGATTAATTGCTTATTCCCATAAATTAATTTGGTTGCTTGATTTATTTGCTCCACACACTAAAGGATTATTGGTGTGGTTTGTTTAGTCGAATTCACAGAGGGGTTAACCTTCAGAGGAATTCCCAATAGGCAATAGCATCTCTATCTAAGAAAAGATGTGGTTTATGTTCCTACAAATCGTGCATCTTATCTATGTCATAATTATCAAGTGTATGTATATAATTTCAACCCTCAAACTTGTTCTAGTTCACAAATAATATGAACACTATTAGTTTGATAAAAGGATGTGGTTTTTATGTTGAGGCTAGAGACAGTTACACTGTATGCCAATGTGGTTATCAAAATTTTCAGTGAATGAGTGAGAATGAAGGCAAAATTTTCTGTGCATTTTTAAAAGATTACAGTAAACAGCTATGAATCACATGATATAAAATATGTGCATATGAAATAATCATACATTTAGAATTTTGATACGAAGGTGGCAGGTGGTGGAGAATTTTGAAGTAGATATGTTACCATTTCTCTTACTCTCTCATAACATATCCATGAGCCAGCTTCCGTTTTCAATGACTTCAATATAACAAAACTAGGAAGTTGAGCTCTCATTGAACCATTCTTTTTCAAAACCTGCATATTATACATATAAAATTAAAGCGATCAATTGTATACATTCAAATAAATATGAAGAGGAGAAAAAACACTAAAGTAACTTACATTAACTGTCAATTCAAGGATTTTTAAACTGAGAGTAAATATCTTGACTTTAGCAAGCAAATCCAACCAACTAATCAAGATATCTTCTTCCATAGTGTTCCCATACCTACAATCAAATTTAAGTTCTTCCAACAAAGTTAAATTGCATGTAGAAGGAGCTGGGAAAGTAGGAGGAGTCCCTTTGATAGTGAGAGAAGTAAGTTTTGGAGTACAAAGTACGACGTTTTGAATGTTAGAATTGGAACGAGGAATAGATGTGATTATGACCAAATTAGAAACATTAGAATTGGATATGCAAAGGCCATGCGGATCATCCTGTAATTTACAAGCAACAATGACCAACTTGTTCAACATATTGCATGTTGAAAACGGCTCAGCATAGCCATTGTCACTAGTAAATAGAGGTGGAAAGAGGTCAGACCGGCCTACATAAGCCTACGGCCTAGCCTACATAGGCTCAGGCCAGGTCAGCCTATTTCTTTAAATAGAGCAGGCCAAAGCTTTTTTATAGGCCTATTTAGCTAAAAAGGGCAGGCTCCAGGCCAATAAAAAAGCATATTAAGCCTACTAGGCCGACCTATTTAAGTAAATATGAATAATATTTTTACATCTATTGTTATTATATATTAAAATTTGTACTTTAATTAAATTATAAATCTATTAACTTTTTCAGTAATTCAAGTTTATTAATCCACATTAATATTTCACATATATAAATGTATTATTATAAACTAAAATCGAAATATGATGTCCTATATAGTCAAATTCTCCAAAATATCATGTTAAATATCAAAAAGAAGTTTAATCTCATTGATTTATTTGTTCATTAGTATATTTAAAATTAAATATAATTATTTATTTAAATATGTTTATGTGAAATAGGCTTTTAAACAGGCTAATAGGCTATGTCAGGCTTTCAAAAGGTCAGGCTCAGGCCTAAAAAATAAGCCTATGATAGGCCACAGGCCAGACTCGGGCCTTTAATTTTTTGACAGGCCAGGCTCAGGCTTGGCAAAGCCTACCTCGGCCTAACCTATTTCCACCTCTACTAGTAAAGAAAGTGAAATGCCCAAGTTTTAAAGTATTCAATACTGGCAAGTTCAAAGATTTTGGAAACATTATGGTAGTAGTATGATTATCTACATCCCGCAGGCAAAGAATAAGAGATGTCAAAGAACCACAATTAAAAATATAAGGGAGCAAGCAAATAAGCTTACTTACTACTTATATTGGTAACAATATTGATTTCCAGTTGTTGCACGTTATATATGGGACATAGCATATTCCATGATGTTTGCGGGAATATTATTAGTTTTAGGGGGATAATTATCATAGTTTATACTATAATTCCATACAAACTGTGATACAAATTTATCGAAAATATGGTATATATCAAAGTGACGCAACTTGATATTAGTGAGACATTTTCAAAGGCTTTTCCATTTTTTAGACAAAACACAAGTATATTTTTTGATCATAAATTGCATTATATGCAAAAGGATATCATCGGATAAGTTACTGAGTCTGTCTATTTTTCTTTTCTTTTGTCTTTTCCATTTCCTTTTCAGCGCTTAATGACTTTGTTATTTTGATAAAGTAGTAAATTGATAACAGATAGGAGGAGTATTATTATGGCCAAAGATAGAGACGGAGAACATAAAGGCTTAAATGCAAACAACATCACAAATAGAAGAGCAGAAACCCATGATATGAAAGATGGACATATGAAGTAGTCATACATTTAGAGGATATATAACAAATTTTGACTTTAGATTCCTTTTCTGTTATTCCTGGTTCCGAAATCGTACACCTTTAGCAACTAAAAAAGTTTTCTCGTTGATATATAGATACTCCTTCTGTTCTAAATTATATGTCACTCTAGCAGAATACATTTGTCTAAGCTATAAGCTATAATAGATTTCTTGTTCATATACATCATACTCTTGACTGATAACGAAAGTGGCAGGTGGTGGAGAATTTTGAAGTAGATATGTTACCATTTCTCTTACTTCCTCATCACATGTCCATGACTCAGATTCCACTTTCAATGACTTCAATTTAACAAAACTAGGAAGTTGAGCTCTCATTGAACTATTATTTTTCAGAATCTGCATATTATTATTATATATAAAATTAGAGTGAATTGTATACATTCAAATAAATACATAAAAAATATGAAGTATGAGAAAAGATACTAAAGTAACTTACATTAACCATCAATTCAAGGAATTTGAAACTAAGAGTCATTATCTTGACTTTAGCAAGCAAATGCAACCAACTAATCAAGATATCTTCTTCCATAGGACACGTATATGTATCCCCATACCTACAATCAAATTTTAGTTCTTCCAACAAAGTTAAATTGCATGTAGAAGGGTCTGGGAAAATAGGAGGAATGCCGTTAATAGTGAGAGAAGTAAGTTTTGGAGTACAAAGTATGATTTTGCGAATGTTGGAATGAGGCTTAAATGTACTAATGACCAAATTAGAAACTTCATAATTCGATATGCAAAGGCCTTGCGCGTCATCTGTAAACGACAAGACAAAATGACCAACTTACTCAACCTATTACATGTTGAAAAGGGATCAGCATAGCCATTGTCACCAGTAAAGAAAGTGAAATACACAAGTTGTAAAGTTTTCAATGCCGGCAAGTTCAAAGATTTTGGAAACATTATGGTAGTAGTAGGATTATATACATCCCACAGGCAAAGAGTAAGAGATGTCAAAGAAGCGCAGTTCATAATGGAAGGGGGCAACTCAAGATTACTTACGTGGTCTGTTTGAGTATTGATTTCTAGTTGTTGCACATTATGCGACACAGCATATTCCATGATCTCTATAAGAATATTAGTCTTAGGGGGGGGGGGGGGGGTTTATAATCGATAGATTCAGTCTTACATGATATGCTATGAAGGGGAACAGAGTTGTCACGACTAAATAGAAACTGAGATACAAACTTATCGAAGATAACACCGTTGTTGTATAGAACAGAGTCATGCAACTTGATATTAGTGAGACATTTCCAAAGATTTTTCCATCTTTTAGACAAAAGACAAGTCTGGACAGAATGTTTTGTGATCATAAGTTGCATTATATGCAAGAGGAGATGATCGGGTAAATCACTGAGTCTGTCTTTTTTTCTTCCACTGTTCTTTTGTATTTTGATAAAGTAGTAGATTGATAACAGAGTAAGTAGGAGGAGTATTATGGCCAAAGATAGAGACAGAGAACACAAAGGTTTAAGTACTGCAAACAACATCACAAATAGAAGAGCAGAAAAAACCTGAGCAGTAACCTCTAAAAAGGATAGAAAAGTAGTAGTTGATTGATTGAACCGTGGTGTGATATGGTATTTTTATGTTTTTGGTATTGGGGAATTTGGTGGCATATATTTTACGGAGAGAAAACGGAGAAGAAAATATATTGTTACATAATACTCTCACGTTTTTGTTTTTCTTTCTCATCTATTATTCATAACTGTATGGCTGGAGCTACATAAAAACAAACCATATATTTTAAAATAAAAAACTAATCCTAAAAATTCTAAGAATATCTTAATATTCTAAACAAAAATATATATCATAAACCCTAATATTATTTTATTTCAAATATAAATCTAAATTATATTTAAATATAATCTTTCAAAAAATATTTAGACATTTTTCTCAAGAAGTTGTTTGGTGCTTCGAAGAAAAGCATATTCCTTAACCTTGTTTTTATAGGGTTGTTTCTTGTAATGAGTCTTTTTGTATTTTTTTTAATCAGATCTATTTTGTATTTTGTTACTAATAAACAATCTTTTTTGTATATTGATGCAAATTTAAAATTACTAGAAATAAAAAGCATAAATTTTTATTCATGTTGATTGATTATAAATTTTTATTTAATTTTTTTTTTTTGAAACAAAAATTTTTATTTTATTTATTTTCACCTTTTTCTAAGAATTTTATTTTCACTTATTATCTTATATTTTGTATTTTGTGGTTTTAGGGGATCATATATCTCACTCTGCATCACTGCAAGGATGTGGTTTTTATGTTGAGGCTAGAAACAGTTACACTGTATGCCAATGTGGCAACCAAAAGTGTTACATATTTTAGTTAAGTTCAAATATCATGTCATTGTGGCATTGTATATTTTACTAAACAAACATAATCATTTTCATTATTTGAAAACCATTTTATTACAAGCACAGATACATTTATTGATGCTCAACAGAAAAGCACTTAAATACAAAAGCTAAAAGAAGCAGGTAGGTAGGTGAAGGAATATGGATTCCTTCTTCTGCATCATTTATTCATAGGTACTATATATGCTTAAGGAACCATATACCTCTTCAGATGGAGATACTATTTGGAATTCCTCTAAAAGTAAGTCCTTCCTCACTAGAAGGATAGAGCAAAGTATACGGCATCTCAACTGGTCCATGACGGTTTCTTAGCTTCTCATCGTTGTTTCTTTGAGCGAGATTCTTCTCAATTTCTGCCAACTTATTTCCAAATTTCTTAAAGGCCTCCAATGCCCTTGTATCTGATGTCCAATTTGGATTGTCTCTTTCCCCAAGGTACAATTCATCAGAAGCATGCCTTGACAATATTTCTATAACAGAAAGGTCGATAAGTGTCTGAAACTTCGGTGTAATTGTCTTCAAGTAAGCCTTTTGTGGACTTTTGACTAGCTCGTCATACTCAGGTGAACCTTTCTCAGGCATGAATCTCCTGCTTAAAGTTGGACGGTTTAATATTAAACCTCCATAAGAATACTGTCCAAAATTAACAGCGGCATGAAGAGCCGAAGCAATCCATATGACGATAGAGCAAACTTGAATTAGCTCTTCACGAGTTTGCATCTTAGGCCACCATGCCTCGTGTTTCTTATCACCGTGACCAACTTCAACGAGTTCTTTCCACCAAGCTTGGAGTTCAGAATCTTCTCTAAGTGTATCATCTGTAGTGTAGTACAAGGAGACATAGTCATGAACCCATGTCCTTATTGCAGCCCATATCTCCAATCCATCAACAGCATAAGGATAGTCCTCAACAACAAGCTTAATGCCATGTGGAGAAGTTGGATCCTCAATTGCCATTCCTCTAAATCACAAACAACTTCACATTAAATCATAGTTAAAGGTTTTCTAGTTTATGTCTTTTACAACCGATTCTACCGAAAACTAAATAACAACTTAACATCTATTAAAATACCTTTTAAGAAGATCAGCAGGCAATGCTTGCTCTAGAAAAACCCAATTCTTGTAAACTTTAGAAGAAATTTCCATAGAATATCTTCCCCACAAAAAAGTTTTTTCGATGATACCTCCATCGTTGACCAGTGATAGTCGAGCAAGAGAATTTATATTCATGGTGTCACGATAGTGAGGATACAAAAGTTTGTAAATGGGGTGAAGATCACTCAGTTGTCTGTTAGTTGCGATGACAAATGGTTCAACAACAGCATGAGTATTTAACCTATTATCATCGAAAATCAAAAATCAATTCATCGATATATATATAAAAATAAATTATTTATGTTACTTATTGATGAAAATTATACCAATGGCTGACAAGTTGATGATAGCAGGAATCATTCACAATTACATAAGCCTTGGCCAGTAGCCAAATAGTACTGTCTACACCTTCCAGCGCGGGTTGATAAACATGACTAACAAAACCATGTTCATCCCCTTCGGGGTGTGGCAAACTCAACTCTATGGCCAATGGCTTTAAAGTGTTGTTATTGCTCAAGAAAAGGATGGTTCTCGTTGCATAAGCCTTCGTGGTAGTTGAGTTTATTCGCCTTAGATATGGTATAATTGAGTCATGATGATCTAGCAGGAACAGTTTCTTGTTTTGAATTGCCTTTAAAATCAAATACAATTGTCATTGTAATTCGTATTTGAACAATATGAATATAATATAATCGAACGAAGCATAGAAAATAATAGAATTCACCAAGAATTTTTTTACCTCTTCTACTGTGAGTCCTTCTAAATTAGGCTCTAGGTGTTCTTTGGTTATTTTACTGGTGTGATCACCATAGACTTTACTGTCTAGCTTGCTTCGCGGAGGAAACTCCTGCAATTATAAAATAATGATCCTTCATTAGGTCATCCAATTAACATGCAAAGAGAAATCAAACTTTTAGTATAGTTTTTTTATCGAAAACTCTTAATTAAGCTTACCTGAAGAGATCGTATCACATTTGGATTTACTCCGGCAAGCATTTCTCTCGCAAATTCTTCATCAGTCATCCAAGCAGACCTACTCACTGTTCAATAAGATTAATTCATGAGATCCATAAGCACTTATAACAATGACATTTTAGATATAAGTACTTTTAAGGTATTAAAATGAAATACCTTGAATTACTTTAGGTGGTGGATACTTGAGGAATTGTTCGCCATCAGTTCGAAAGATTTCTTTGAGCACAGGTAACGGACTTATCTTGCTAAGTACATCGGTTGGCAGCTTAATTCCACCCTCATACAATCCATGAACTTCATCAAAGCTATCAAACTCATTTGGTGTGAAATTTAAATCAAAGATCACAGATTCTAATGCTGGAACCACATTTTGAGATACTGCTTTCAGTCCATAAGTAAGAAAATCTGATGACTTCAAGTGACCAAAAGCTTCATCTCTTGGAAGATACACAGAATCACTCCTACTCTCACTCTTGGGATCTGTTTAATATCATAAATTTATTATCAACAATAACAAACATCTTGATTTCATAATCAGTAATTAGTTCAAACCAGTTGAATCATATATATTCTTTAATTTCGCGACAATTTGATAAAATTCTAAAAATTAATAGATAAAACATTATCGAATGTGCTCGTAAACATTATTTATACTCAATGTAATAGAAGTTTAACCTTTTCTTGTTGGTTTTCTTCCGGTTCTCCCCCTACGAGGATAAGGATATGTGTCAGATCCTCCGAGAACCGGACGTGCATGGTTTTCACCTTGATCTGGATTTCCTAAATCATTGTAGACATCATAATCATAGATCCTATCCCATTCTTTGCGTTCTCCAGTTCCATCTCCTCTTAAATTATTCAATTCTTCTTCTCGGTAATGGACTAATGGAGCCGGTGTTTCACTTGGAAGATATGTCTGCAATAAAAAAACATAGTAATAATCTTCCTCGTGATTTATACTCCTTCCGGTCTTATATATATAAGTAAAGATTCATTTTACAGATTCATTGAATAACTGGTGTATCTGGTCCATAAAGATTATATACGAGACCAAAGGGAGTATCTTAAAAGTTAAAGCTCAATAATTATATAAAGATTCATGTATATATAATAATATACCTGATTGACAAAGAAAATTCTGTCATTTTTGTAGTGTTTAGCATTATATATCCAAGAGTTGCATACAAAGTAAATGCTTCCATGATTTGGAATGTCTTCAAGAGTCAAACTCACAAGAAAAAACTCAGTTTGCATAAAGTTTTTGATGTAAAATGCTCCAGGAATTCCCAAGTCATCATCCCATTCAAAATGAATTTTGAATGCAGATTGTCCTGCTCCTAAAGTTGGTAATGAAGTAATTATACCTTCCAAAAAAGTTGCTTTTCCAAGCTTCCCTTTTCCATTTGCTAACAAAATTAAAACAAAAAATTATTGAATGAAAGTAACTAATTATTAATAAAATAAAATTAAAGAAATGAAGAAATAATTACCATCAGATTTGGTTCCACTAATCAACTGAAGAGAAACAGAACGGCCTAAGAAAGCAGTGAGATTATCAAGTGTTGAACCAATAATGTCAAAACCTTGACCAATAACTCCACCAACACTGGTTAAACTATTTATATCCAACACATTTTTTCTCATCAACACTACTGTCCCTTTTAACTTATGACCCCTATTAATGATACCTGAAAACATCTTTCTTTCTTTCTTTGCAACTTTAGTTTAATTTCACTATATGATTCTTATATAGTGAGAATTCTTGAGGATATGCATGTGAAACATAGCATAGCACTATTTATAGTGAGGAAGTATAAGAAATGCCAATATTTATTTATTTTTTATTAATATAAAACTACTTTATCATTTTCCTCCATGCTTACAAAGTGACCCCAAAAGTTTGTGGTAAAAGTTAGTAAAATTAACTTTAATTTATAATTATTGTGAAAATAATTTTATATGATTGTTTGCTGAAAAACTAGTGCACACTGACTCCAATGTGTGCAAAATTTCATGCGTGCATGCAAAAGAAAGGATACTCAAAAGTCAATGACGAGTTACCGATTGTTAGTTGGTTTAGTGGTGATTGACGCTGAATTTGATAAGAAATGACCACGATTCAATCTCCCGCAACTGTGATTGGAGGGAGCTAGAACTACTTGATGTCAGAACTGACCTCCGAACTAGATTAAACACGTGGTGAAAGGAAGGAAAAAAAAAGTCAATGACGAGTTCAAACTATTTTATTTCTAAGTTTAATTTTATACACGAAATGGCATATAAGAGGTACTTCAATCCTTAACAATTTAGTACAGTACATTTTAGTTCCTATAAAAGAATTTGCATTTCGTTCTAAATTTTCATTGATGTGGATGGTTTGTCCCCTAGGTTTATGATGTAGTCCCTCCGGTCTATATTATAAGAACAATTTGGAAAAAATAAATTGTACTTTTTTATAAGAAATTTTGACCAATTTTTAAATGTTTTAAATGTTTAATTTCACTTGTGCCCTTATTTATTATGAGTGAGAATATTAAAAATAAGTAAGTTAGTTGAATTGAGAGTAATTAAATAAGGATATACATGAAATAAATTTAAAATTAGAAGAGTATTAAATTAAAATTACTATGTAGAATGTATTTCTTTGGTATGTACTATAATTTTTTCAAATTGTTTCTTACACTATGGACCGGATGGAGTAATTTTTTCAAGGATTGATTTTGTTATTATGCAAAAAAAAATTAGTGGAAGAACTTATTATTCGTCTATTTTTGGTTAATGTGTTATGTGAATGTGGCTCCCATTGAGATCACCAAACCAAACTGATCTTAATTAATTAGAAGTGCATACAACGGTCTTGAGAATAATGCAACTAGTCCGTAATAAAATTTTGAGACCAATAGTTTGATAGATACTTTCTCTACTCTTAATTATATACTAAGATAAAGATAACTTTTACTTTTTAGATTTATTGGAATATTAACGTATCTAACTTATAATATAGTTAAAGTATTTTAATTTTTCGATAAACTTAAAAAGTAAAAGTTCTCTTATAATTAGTTATAATTAGAATTAGAACTGGATGAAGTAATATTTTTAGATATTATTATGCCATATAATAATTAGAAATGAAATTTATATTCATAGATGGATAATGACTATAATGATATGGTTGAGACCCAAAAAGCTAGCTCAAATGATGAGGGTTAGGGATGTCAACGGGGCGGAGAATGTTCGGAGGAAGCATCCCCGTTCTCCGCCCCGAAATGTCTGCGGGGGAATTTTGTCTCCATCCCCGTCCCCACGGAGGAATTTTTGCCTCCATCCCCATCCCCACGGATCTCCACGGTACCCACGGGGATCCACGGAGATCTATATTTTACGGACAAAATTATGACCTTTTTTTTTCCTTTGTTATTAAAATATTTTTTGAACAAGCCAAAATGAGACATTAATATTAACAAAACCAAATAATGCATTTCATAACCAAAAACAATGCATAACAACATATGCATAATCATACAAAAATTCATAACCAAAATATATCATGATTCATAGCAAAATAGAAACCTAGAATTGTCAAGTATAAAATAAACCTAGAATAATAATAGTAGTAATATATATATATATATATATATATAGACGGATTCGGGGAATCCGCGGGGACGGATGCTTAATCCCCGATCCCCGCCCCGAACTACCTCCGGGGGAAGTTTTGCCTCCATCCCCGTCCCCACGGAGAAAAAATATCCGTTTTCGGATCTCCGAATGGGGCAATCCCCGCGGGGATCCGCTCTGACGGATGCAAATTGACATCCCTAGATGAGGGTGTCTAAGCACATTTATATATTCAAGAGTTCGGAAATCTAAGTAATGTGGGACTTCAAACAAACTCCAACAACACAACTACATATTCAACAGTTACGTTTTTTTTTTTTAGTTTATAGGGTAAACATTGTCGGTGTAAATTAATTTTACACTAACAACCAATATAAATTGTTTAACCTTCCATGTGAGACAGTGGAGTTATGTAAATTTTTGTAGTAAAAATTCAATATATAAAATTAAATTGAGATGTATGCTAGATATGTTATATGAAGACACGTCCGAGCACAACATGCATTATTTAATTATTATTTTTACTAAAAACATTATTTATTTAATTTATGAAGTGAAATGAACCATCTATTATTTGATTTATAGGCACTTGCCAGATCACAGCACAAGTGTCAACCAAATTGACAAACACGAGTGTAAGAATGTCGACGCACTCACAACTCTCACTTGTGATGGACCCCTTTTGTTTTTTGTTTTTTGTTTGTATCGGTATCGATTAAATTTATTGTTTATGTGCATTTTTTTTTTATAAGTAATGTTAGTTGTTAATATTACAATATTATATTAATTTTTTTCTTTGTCAGGATTCGAATCCTGAACCTCTAGCTCCTTGACCCCGCTCAACTAACTTAACCAGTTGAGCTACTCATTTCATGCTGATTGTAAACTTTCGAAGCTCTTTCTAGCATATGACTCTTTGTTAGTGTTGATGTATTCTATTTTTGTGTCTTCTAACAAAAATTGACCAAAAATATGACATATCTGTGTCACTTTTAAAAAATTTCTAATATTTTTTTGCATGTTTTGGAAATCGTGCATAAAGAGATACAGATATCGTATTTTTGTCCATAAAAATTTTTCATATAACATAACTCTTTTTTAATTAAGTCACTAAACAATATGAACAAGTCCCGCCTCTATGGGGTGCAAGATGAGCGACGACATCGGGCATTAAAATTTTGTAGTCCTCAACTCAAAATTTTGAGGTCATATAATATAGTTATATAACATTAGTGTTTATAAAATATTAGATGTACTCAATAGATTAATTTTGAGACACTATAATAATAGTTATATATTACCAATATTTATAAAAGATCATATGTTTAATAAAAACACATTCTACTCAAGTAAAAAAATAATAATTATATGTTTAATACTCCGTAAAAGATAATAACAATTAATAATATTTAAATGAAAATAAACTTAAAAAAAAAAAAAATCTTCAGCGGGAATTGAAGCGAGATTATTGCAAAAAAGCTCTTAATTTTTTTTTTCAAAAGTAGGTTTCAACATTTTTTCTTAGAAGCTCATTTAATCAAATTTTGCACATTAAAAAAAATCTGTTTTTTACGATTAAGAGTTTTATTAAAAATGTGTTTAGCCCAACTTTTAATTAAAAAGATAATAAAAAGCTAAAAAAAAAGTCGGGACAAATGGTACTTTTAGAAATGCAAGTACAGGGTTCCACCTCTGAGTTTGAGATTGTGAGGTGTCTAACGAAGTTCATGCAAGAAAGACAAGGAACGCAAAGTGCCACAATCACCGCGTGCATGCAAGGAGAAATTTGGACATACACACATTTTCATGATTCAATTATATATAGGGCTTTGTTTGTTTATAGTTTGGTTTAAATGTACTTTTGAAATCTATTCTAACTAGAGGTGTTCGTGGTGGTGGAGCCACTTTTGTCTAACAAGGGTTTAAATTGTTCAAGTCTTGAAACGTTTTGGCTAATGGTGTAACATAAATAAATTAGGGGGATCGATTCAAAATAATACGTAGTACTGTAGTATATAGAAATACATTCTCATTTTTTAAGTTCAATTGAACTCACTCAAACGATCTGTCTTTTTAAAAGGTAAGGAATTATATTCTTAATATCCGTTTTGTCAAATTAGTTCTTATAAAAAGAGATAGAGAGAGTATAAGTAGTGTTTCTCTCATAAATTGAGAATAAGTTTAAATGGTACTGGCCTCCCTAATAAAAATTTAAGATGAAAATTAAAACAAAAAAATCCTATCTCAAAATAAATCCATCAAGTTTACAAATCATTCCTAAATTAGACATGACAATCCAACATCTTTTACCAAAAACTATTGTCAAAAGACGTTCTTGATTGAGTCGACAACCTCAATGGCACTTTGATTTTATTCCGAGAAGAGCAAATCATTGTGAGTTTTCCAAATGACGCACAAAATTGTATGTCATATCAATATTAGCCACTCAATTGTCTTTGTATGCCATATGAAGAATCTACAATTCTCGAACAAAGTGAAAAAGTCCCTCAGTAATATCTTTGAGACACCTAGTCAATTGAAAATTTCGTACTAAATTGCACTTGCAAACTCATATTTCGTAAAAAGATGCTCCTACGTGTCACTCTCAACCATACACAAAGGGTATCTCGACCCTGCCCCATTTTGAAGGACCCCGCACAATTCCAAATTTCATTTGGTTGAAGCTGATGTTGAAACAATTACCAAGAAAACACAATCACTTTTGACGACGGAAGATTTTCCCATAACCTCCCAAATAACTCCCCCTTTGTTGGCCCCCAACTCAAAAATGAGAAGAAAAATTGATGGAAAGATAATTATGCATTGAGTTAACAATAAACATATCTCCTTAACTTGGTAAACAAACTCATGCACCGTCAAGATGATTGAAGTACATCTAGCAATTTATTGCAAATATCCTCTTCCCACAAAAAACAAAGGTCCCCGCCATTGTAAATTCTAATTCCAACTTTCACATTCTCAATCCCCCCACTTGGTTGATCTTAAATGTTTTTTTGAATTAAAACCGCAAATAGTCTTCGAAATGCAATTGTCACCAATCGGATTTGGATTCTCTCCAATTTTTTATCTTAAATTCCCTCTCCAATTTTCCTTTTTGTGAGTATGAAGAGAGATAAATTAATAATAAAAAATAAACAAGTCATGATGAGAGAGAATAAATGATGAGAGAGAAAGACACATAAAAAAAATTGGAGAGGGAATTTGAGAGAAAAAATTGGAGAGGATCCAAATCCGTCACCAATCATATGATCTTCCTTCAAAAGAGTGTCTTCACCATTATCAACTATTTTCCTCAAAATGACTTCTAATCAATCATCAACGAATCCCAAAACTATTCCCGCCTTACAAAAATCTCTCAACCAGATTGAAGCTTGATTTGGACGAGAATAATTGGTAACACCCTCGTTCCACAACTACCTCCACCATTAGGCCTGTTTGGATTAACTTATTTTTGAGTTTATGCAATATAAATTAGGTTTGAGTTATGCTATATAGTACGAAGCATTCTGCCAACGAAACACAAGAATGCACACTTGTCAATGTGTGAAATGGTTAATCTCCCTTTTTCACGGAAAACATGGGTGCAGTGGTTGTAATGAACGGTAGATATTTGTTTCTTGCTTTTCTTGTTTGTATGTTTCGTAAAAGTAAGCATTTTCCATTAGGTTTTATGCTATTTTATAAGTTCACACTAGTGAAAATTGTATTGTATTTTTATAAGCTATTTTATCATAAACTACCTTGATTTATAAAAATACATAAAAATTGCATAAGTTGTTTGTATAAGCTCAAAAATAAGTTAATCCAAACGGGCCCTAGGTGTTTGTGGGTTTAATTTGTCAAATTTGACAAAACCTAATACTCAAATTAAATTATTCAATCAATAATTTTTTGTTTGAATTGAATTGAATTTTCAACCTATTATTTTAACGCTAAAATTGAATCAAACCAAACTAGTCATAAAAATGAATTGGGCTTGAATTTATAAATCTTGGACGAAAAATCATTTTAAAATTTTAAATAAAAAGCAAGTTAACACATTTGTGGTATTTTTTTTTTACGGTAAAACATTTGTGGTATTTAAACATTAAAAAAAAATTGTAACATTATAAAACACATCATGCAAAATAGTAAATTCATATAATTCAATTTAAAGAAAAATAGTAAACCAAAGATTATAAAAAAAAATATAGTAAACAAAAAAAACATTAAAGAAAAAATATCATAACTAAAAGGTGTGTTAACTTCTCATTTTTTGTTGGCGCTTACTTTTTCATAAGCTCCCTACTCGTGCCAATTTAGCATCCAAAGGTGTGTTAACAAATTTATGTGATCTGGCTTGTGTGTTATGTTGTCAAATTATGGAGGATTGTAACCATTTATTCTTTAATTGTGTTAAAATTAAAGAAGTCTGGAAGCAGGTTTTATTGTGGGTGGGGGTGGCACCCAACATGAATGAATGGGGATGGAAACACTTTTTGAGCTTTGGTTCTCTAATCAAATCTAAGAAGGGTACGGAAGTTAGACATTTGATTTGGATAGCCACAATTTGATGTATTTGGCGTATGAGGAATAATGTTATTTTTAGATGAGAGATAGTTGATTTTTTAGCTTTGGTTGACTCTATTAAATTTATCTCCGGGCTTTGGTTTAGCGGAAGAGCGGGTAGAAATGCAGGTTATTTTTACTATAATTGGTGTATTAATCCTCTTTATTGCCTTCAAAGTATATGAGATTTTGACTTTGTGAGGGTTTGAGTACCCCTCATACTCCTTTTTAATACAATCTTCACTTATGGAAAAAAAAGTATCACAAATTTTTCAAGTGAGATTAATCATTCTTCCGGCATAAATAAACTTCTTGTGTGTATATATTGAATAAATAAATAAAACGCCAAAAAGGGTGAAGAGTACTTGACACTATCAGTAGTAGTTGAATCGAAACCGAAAGACAGTAATCATCAGAGAGAGAGATGGGAAATCAGAAACAGAAGTGGACGGCGGAAGAAGAAGAAGCGTTACAAGTCGGCGTTCAAAGATACGGTGCCGGTAAATGGAAAAACATTCTCCGTGACCCTGAACTTCAACCTAAACTCATTAGTCGTTCCAACATTGATCTCAAGGTATTCCTCTGTTTCTTTATTATTAGGGTTAGGGTTTTCAATCTTCAATTTTCAAATTAAATTAATCAATTGCGTTTATTGTTCAGGATAAATGGCGGAATTTGAATGTTTTCCCTGGTCAAGCTTCTACTGCTAAAGCTAGGGCAACTCCTAAGGCTAAACCATCTGTTCCTGTTAATGCTACTCCTTCTCCTTCTCCGGTCACTGTTAATGCTGCTGCTACTCCTTCTCCGGCTACTACTCCAGCTCCGGTTAATGCTACTACTGTGCACAATGTTTCTCCTGTACCTCAAACTACTCAATTTCAGACTCCTACTCGCCGCCCTTCGCAAAATGATGACGATGCTAAAATTCAACCTAAGTATAATCCTTTTCCATTTCTTTATGCAATTTTGTGAACTGAGTGTGCTAAAGTCAGTAATCAGTTGTTAATGTTAGTATTATCTGATATCTGATGCACCGGGGCTTGAACCCTGATACTTTTACACCTTAGCTCTTTTACACCTTAGTTGGAATCAGTTGAGCTACCCAACTCCGTAGTGTGCTAATTTGATTTGGTATTGGATAAAATAAAAGGATGCTTTAATGGGGATATATTATCGGGGTAAATTAGTTTTACACTAACATTCAATTGCGACATGAACTAAATTTTGAAATCATCACCTTTTAAAAATGATGATAACTGCAAAATGTCTTACTTTTTATTATTGGTCCTGTTGGACATGTTATGAGGTCTTCATTGTGTTTGTTATTTTTACCAGGTACAATTCAATGATTTTTGAAGCTTTAACAACACTGAAAGATACCAATGGTTCTGACTTAAGTGCTATTGTAAGCTTCATTGAGGTAAGGCTTGTTTGTGAATTTAAATATTCTTATGTCGTCTTTATTATACATTCATAAGTCAAAACTGTTTATCTCTGTCTCACGAGTCCCAACTAACTCACTAAGTTTAACTCCCTCAAGGCCTCAACTAATAATGTATCAGAGGGCTGAAAATGTTATTTAAACCTAGTTTGTATTGGGTATAATTGTAGGAATGTGATTTGAGCCTAGATCTCATAGAAACTATCCAATTTCTTTACCACCAGTTCAATATCAGTGGCTTTTCCATTTATTTTTACACGGGAGAATTTAAAATCAGTTCACCAACTCAAAGGCCCTTTTAGTATGACCTTTCAAAGTAGCATGTTTATTTTTGTAATTGTTACAGTTTATTTTATTCCAGTTGTGAAAATAAAAATTATTTGCCATGTAGATAGAATATATCTGTTAGTTATGGTCGTTTTGACCTGCATATTTGGTCAAAATAAAATAAAAATAGAGATTGTTACAATTCCCTCGTTTTTGTACTTACGGGAGTTGGGTACTTGGGATGGAAACGTTTACTTTGCAGTATCTATTGTGCACATTGATATTTTAAATATTGGGTATTTTCTATTTCTAATATGAGTTTGTTTTATACTTTCTGAGAAATAATGATTCATAATACTGCAGCATAAGCACGACCTTCCTCAAAATCCAAATTTCAGAAAGACGTTAGGTTCAAAGTTAAGAAGGCTTGTCAGTCAAGGGAAACTCGAAAAGGTAAATTAGTCCTCTGTACGTGTTGGAGTATTATATTCTCTGTATTTTGCCTTATGTTGCTTTTTATTCTGTGTGTGTGCGCTTAGAGCTTGTGACTTTAGATGCATTTGCATATATTATTTGTTACTTATAATACTCTAAGCGCGCACACACACAAAATATAAACTCTAAAGTCACACACACACTGGATAAGTTACTCTGTTTTGGTAGTTACGTATTTCTGATAGAAGCATTTAAATAAATGTGATTCTGTTTTGGTGGTTAGATTCAGATTCACATAGCTGATAGTTAAGTCAGTTAACTCTAGGCACAGTCTCTATAAATAGAGATCCACTGTATTCCAAAGTCAGTTAACCAATTTATAATCTATTGAATCGCCTTCACATAGTTACGACTCCCTCTGTCCCTTATTATAGGAACTTTTTACAAAAATCATGGATATTAAGAAAAGTTGTTGGAGTGATAAATTTGTTTGAAATGTGTGTGACTATTACTAAAATACCTTTTGTCTTGTATGCTTTATTATTGACTTTTCATATTTCAAGACAACATTGATGGTATGATAAAGGGTATATGTGGAAAAAGAGTAATAAATGCACCTAGAAATTTGTTGAGGGTCTTATATTTAGGGACAAGATTTTTTTGTAAAAGGGTCTTATAATTAGGGACGGAGGGAGTATTTATAATTTTCCCACATTTTCTCGTCACTTTCTTTTAGAAATTGTACATCATAGTGTTTTGTTTTTCTTATTTAAACCTTGAATCCTTTATAGTGATATTATATGATCCTTATATTACTTAGGACAAAACTTACATTTTCCATACATGCATTTCTTGCTATTCCACTCATAAAGAGTAGTTATTTTAATTAAAAAATAGTTTTCTTTTATTTTTTAAAAAAGAAAAAACACCAAAAACCACCTCTTTGTGAGTGGAACAGCAAGAAATGCATGTATGGAAATGCATGTAAGTTTTGTCCTATTACTTATCCCCATTTTCAAAGAAATTATGGTATTGCTACTCTATAATTTCCTTCTCAGTCCTTTTATTTTATCCTTTATCATGTTACCCTGTTGACTTAGCTTCACACCTGTTAGAAGCGGGACTATTGCGTAGCAGAATTTGAACATACTGCTATTTTAACGATCCACAGTTGACAAATCTTGACATGCCTCTGTTGGAAAGCTATTTTGTATTAACAATAATGCTTTGGTTTGCCTGTCTCAAATGGTTTGGAAAAAAAATACTATAGGGTTAATTGTAACAGGATATATATACCCACCTTTTCCAGCACATAAGCCAAAATTTTGCACGTTAACCTAAATGATCTGGAAGCTTGTTTTCTTGATTCTATGTTGCTTGAGAGAAGGAGAGTGAGACAGAGGAGGGTAGAATTATCTGCGGATACCATGATTGAACTAGTGAAAATGCAACTCAACCTTTTCCAGCACATAAGCCAAAATTTTGCATGTTAACCTAAATGATCTGGAAGCTTGTTTTCTTGATTCTATGTTGCTTGAGAGAAGGAGAGTGAGATAGAGGAGGGTAGAAGTATCTGCGGATACCATGATTGAACTAGTGAAAAATGTAACTCAATTCTTATTGAATCAGTAGAGTGTTTGTATCCAATTGTAACCTCCAGATAACAACAGTAGAGTGTTTTATCTAATTGTAACTGTCAGATAACAAAACAGGGAAGAACCAACTGTATAAACTATAACTGCCACTCAACAGATTAAAACTAATCAGTCATCTAACACACGCAGGTACAAAATGGTTACAAGATAAAGGATACCTTAATAGGGACAAAGCCAGCTGATGACACACAACCACCTGCACCAAAAGAAGAAATGGATCCACCAGTGCCACCTAAGACTTCGGCATATGATGATGCAATGAGAGAAGCTGCCGAAACTGTAGCCATCAGAATTGCTGATGCGGAGCATAAGTCATTTTTGGCTGCTGCGGCAGTCAAGGAGGTAGAAAGATATGCAAAGTTTGATGAGGAAAATGATGCAATGTTAAAGTTCGCAGAAGAGCTTTTAGAAAAATGTACTGCAGATAAGCAACCCTATCTACTCATAAATAAATTTTTCCATACATAACTATGCAAGTAAAATAACCATTGTTCTTTTGGTTCTATGATGGCAGGCAAGTTTGGTGGAACGGTTCGCTTTGCTTAAATAAATAACCATTGTTCTTTTGGTTCTATGATGGCAGGCAAGTTCGGTGGAGGACCGGTTCGCTTTGCTTAAATTGGTAAATGTTAGGCTTACAATGTTTTGTTTCTACATGTAAATTGGTCCATCTAGTGAAAAATGTTTTTAGACGCCTCCCCTCACCCCTGATAGAGAATTTAAACCACTGTTAGCATAATTTTTTGTATGTGAAGTTCCTTTGAGACCAATATATTTTGTTACTTTTTTTTTAATAAAATCGGTCCAAGTGAAAATGATTTAATTTTTTTTTATAGGAGGTTGGATTTCAGACAAAGTGTTCATAACTTGACAACACTTGTTAGTAACATTCATTCTACTCTAGATTAAAATGTTAGAAATTGTTAAGCCATCGCCTAAAACCGAATAATTTCATAGATGGCAAATTGAAAAACAAGTGAACCGAGTTTTTGCAATGTATATTGCAGGTAAGTATATCAGGACATTATTTTTATTTTTTTGGTAGTAATATCAGGACATTATGATTTTGCTTATCAGCGACTTCTTCGTTTGAGATATGTGCAAAGGTTATACAGAATATTCATGTGGGAAAATTTACTTCCTTAATTTAGTGTTATTATTCTAAAAAGACGCTTAACTTTAAAGAAACTGAGGGAGTTTTTTTTTTTGGAATGCGACTGTGATTGTTCTAAATAAATAATTGTGATTGTTCTATATAAGAATTTTTTTTTTTACAAGATATAACAAGAATATGATGAATACATAAAAAAATAGGAACAAAAATAATACTATCTACTCAATAATTTATTTAATTACTATTATAATAGTATTAATTACTACTAAGTTTATTAATTTGTTTTCATCAGTTTTAATAACATTGCTAATTTTCTATCTTCTGTGTAGTTTTACTATAATTTTACTTCATAAATAGTTTTTTTAACCATCAGTCAATGATTATTTTTTTATAATAAAACTGTAGTATTCAAATCTATGATAATAATATGAACAAACACATGACAAATATTTACCACCGATACATAAAAGAAATTAAATAAATATTTGTCATTGATAATTGTAATTTATTACAAAAAATCATACATGAAATATATCTTTATCACAAATCAATAAGTTAAATTGATTTACTTTTTGATATTTCTAAATAAAAATTTGAATAATTACTTTTAAAATATACATGTGATAATCAATACTATATGTATATATATCAAGTAAGGTTTTTTTATGCCATGTGTCAGCTCCACCTTTATTCTCAATTTTTTTTCTACTTTTTAAAAGATGATTTAGTTTAGCATAAATATCTCAAGAAAGTTTGTTTCTTCTTTTTAAACACATTATCTTTTTCTTTCTATTTTTCATATATTAGTATTATGTAGCATAAATATATCTTAACAAACTAAATAAATTATTTTATATATTTTTTTTTGTTTTTGGTATATTGAATTTATCTTATTTTTAAAAACTACAATTTTCAAAATTTCTTAAATTATTTGTTACCTTTTTATCTTTTAGTGTCAATATCTATTCAAACTTTAATTATAAATAAGAAGATTTTTGCTAAACAACTACTCACATATTTTGAAAACAAATCGAAATATCACCTCTGAAATTGACATTTCTCATCCTCCAGGTTTGTCAAACTCACTTCTATATTTTATTATAATTTTTTTTGTATATACACTTTTTGTTTTGCATATTCTAATTCATATGTGTAATGATATTTTTAAAGTTAAGAGTGAAGATTTACGGTTAATTGGTACGATTTTTTAAGAAGTTAATATGTACTTCCTTCGGTCACATTTACAAGCAAAAAAAACTTCAAATTTTGGTCATTATTACAAGCAAAAGTTAACTACTTTTAACTAATTAATATTGTTATTCATATTATACCTCTATTTAATTATACCATTTTTCTTTAAGCATTTATTTGTATTTTACTTTTCAGAAGGTATATGTGATTTCCTAGAAAAAAAAGACCCATCTATAAAGGATAATATAGTAAACTTATTCATGATTTATATTAAATCAAAAAAATTAACTACACTTAACTAAATTCCTTAAACACCGCACAAATAATTTTTTTGCTTATAAATATGACCGGAGGAAGTATATATTTTGTCTAGTTAATTTTTAAGTATTATAGAAAGATTATCTTAAACGTTGATTCTAGTTATGTTGAACATGTTCTTACCGAATGAGTCACAAATAGCATCATGAGAAGGTCTTTGGTGAAGGACACTCTAAGACTACTTGATATGGATTGACATGTTCAAACTTTAACATTCATATCATGAGACAAATGATTGTGCTGATACTTTAGCAAATATTGGTTGCAACCTATATGTTAATTTAGAAGTAGGGCGAAAAACCTTATAAAAAAAAAGTAGAGCGAAAAAAAAAATTCTGTTAGTTGCTAATGTTTTGGGTATTTCTCCGATGATTCTCTTGTAGTTTTTTTTTTTTGGCTTAGGCCTCTATGATTTAAAAAAGAAAATTAGTGTGCTTGAGAGGACCATTCAAAAAAAAAAAAGTGTGCTTGAGAGGTGTATTTAGTGAAATAGTAAGTGTAATTAGCAAAAATATATAAATTATTTATGTAATTAAACCTAGTAGTAGTAAAACACTACAAAATATTTTTTTTAAGCAAATATATTTGTTAAAAAACTACAAAATCATGTACAAATAAAAAACTACAAAATCTTACCGTAAAAAAAAAAAAACTACAAAATCTACATTAAAAAAACAAATATATTGGTTAAAAAAAATAAATATATAAAACATATATAAACAAAAAAAAAAACATATATAAATAAAGAACCTAAACTCTGTTTGTTTCTTTCTCTTTCACTCAACTCCACGGCGCAGATCCGAGGAGTTTGGGAAACCCTAATTCACTTCTTCTTCTTCAATCCTTCGCCACATTCAATTCTCTCTTTTTCTCTTACCACCAGGTACCTTTACCAATCTCAATTCTCAATTTTATCTCATTATTCTCAATTCTTCATTCTTGTTTTTTTTTTTTAATCTCTAATTACTCAATCATGGATTTTGTGTTTTGAATCTGAGATTGATCTAATTGCTTTTCCTTTTCTTTTTTTAAGCATAAAAGTGCTGATCTTTGAAAAAAAAACAATTCTTTATTATTAGTTGTTTACGATTTGTTGTATGCTAAGTTCGAATTTTGGATTTGAATGATTACTAGTGATTTGTTGTATTCAGATTGGTATTTTTTTTATGCTTCTATTTGATTTTCTGATCGAAATTAATGTATGAATTTTTTCCGTAAAAAAGTGTTCTTTTTTTCGATTTTTTGGTGCTTCTGGATTGCTCTTAATCGTTTTATTATTCATGACATCAAGGAATTAAAAATCTTAATTTTTGTTGACAAGAGCCATAATAGTACCTGTGAATGTCTTTTGTTGTCGGTATTAATTTTGTTGGAGTTTTGGAATCATGTTCTTTCTTGTTATATATCTGTTGAGTTTTACCTAATGTATGTTTTTTGTGCAGCAATCATGGCAGGTTTAGCTCCTGAAGGATCGCAGTTTGACACTAAGCATTTTGACACTAAGATGAATGAATTGTAAGTTATTAAGTATTCATGGTTTTTGTTTAGAATATATTATATTATATTCTGTGATTTTAACATATTAGAAATTAATTACAGGCTTTCAACTGATGCGCAAGAATTCATTACCTCCTATGATGAAGTTCATGATACTTTCGATGCAATGGGTTTGAAAGAAAATCTTCTGAGAGGCATTTATGCTTATGGTATATAGATAATTTTGCCTTTGTTTCTTTAAGCACTTGTTAAGTATGTATTATAACAATGTTGTTAGTGGGTAATTATTGGAGTGCTAGATTCAATGTTTTCATTACTGCATTTTGATATTGTTCTCTGTATGATTTACCCTCTTGAAGTTATACCATTTCATTCTTTAGAACTATGGCAACCCTTTTAATATTCTTTTGAACAAAATTTCAAACAAGTATTGCTGGACTAATTGAATCTTAGAGGTTGTCTGTTTGAAAATTATAACTATTTAAAGAAAAGTTCTAAATAGGTCATATGATTAGAGACAAAGGGAGTACTTTATAGTCACAAGCGTACCTAGAATTATGGTTTTGTAAATTTATCTTTGCTTTTGTTTCTTAATATTCAATTTTAGAAGATTAGAAGTGAATTTGCTAATTTTTCTTATTATGTTTTGAAACTACATTATCTACATACTAGTAGTAGTACTAGTATTTTATTTTAAAGAATATTGAAACTTTTAATGCACTTAACTTCTCGCTGCAAGACCTTGTGTGATGTTTTGTTCTTTTGCTTAAGGTTTTGAGAAGCCGTCTGCTATACAACAAAGGGGAATTGTTCCTTTCTGCCAAGGTCTAGATGTGATTCAGCAGGCTCAGTCAGGAACTGGAAAGACAGCGACATTCTGTTCTGGAATTTTGCAGCAGCTTGATTATGAATTGGTTCAGTGCCAGGCTTTGGTTTTGGCCCCAACAAGGGAGCTGGCACAGCAGATTGAGAAGGTTATGAGAGCACTTGGTGATTACCTTGGTGTTAAAGTTCATGCTTGTGTTGGTGGCACTAGTGTTCGTGAGGATCAGCGTATTCTTCAAACTGGTGTTCATACTGTTGTTGGCACTCCTGGTCGTGTGTTTGACATGCTGCGAAGACAGTCTCTTCGGGCAGATTGCATAAAAATGTTTGTTTTGGATGAGGCTGATGAGATGCTCTCTCGTGGTTTCAAGGACCAGGTCTGTTTTTATAATTGTTTATTATACCTGAATTCAGTTGTATTTTTTTTGTGCTGTCGGGTGTGCTTGTTTTTTGAATGTTATAGCTGGATTTGGTTGGAATATTTTTTTGTTCTGAAACCCCTTTCTCTTCATTTGACATACACCACTAGCACACAGTTGAATTTATCTATCTTATATTTATCTTTTATTTTAGTAGCTAATTGTTATATTCTTTCATGTTTGATGCAGATCTATGACATCTTCCAGCTGCTCCCACCCAAAATTCAGGTTGGAGTTTTCTCTGCTACAATGCCACCAGAAGCCTTGGAGATCACAAGGAAGTTCATGAATAAGCCAGTGAGAATCCTGGTTAAGCGTGATGAATTGACCCTTGAGGGTATCAAGCAGTTTTATGTGAATGTTGACAAGGAAGAGTGGAAACTAGAGACATTATGTGACCTTTATGAGACTCTGGCTATCACTCAGAGTGTCATTTTTGTCAACACAAGGCGCAAGGTGGACTGGCTCACCGATAAAATGAGAGGAAGAGACCATACAGTCTCAGCCACCCATGGAGACATGGACCAAAACACTCGTGATATCATCATGCGTGAATTCCGCTCTGGCTCTTCACGAGTGCTCATTACCACTGACCTTCTGGCTCGTGGTATTGATGTTCAGCAAGTGTCTCTAGTCATCAACTATGATCTGCCTACCCAACCTGAAAATTATCTTCACCGTATTGGTCGAAGTGGTCGTTTCGGAAGAAAAGGTGTTGCTATCAACTTTGTCACATTGGATGATGCAAGAATGCTGTCAGATATTCAGAAGTTCTATAATGTGATCGTAGAGGAATTGCCTTCAAATGTTGCCGATTTACTCTGATGAGTTAATTTTTGTTCTTTGTTAATTCATCAGGGCTTTTTAGTTTTTTGAGAATTTCTGGTCCTTTTTCTTTTACAATTTTTGCCCATTAGAGTTCAAAGACATCTGACTCTATTTATATTGGATTCTATGAATTTTGTTTAATTACTTGATTAGTAGGGTGCTCAGACTTTTTTTATTTGTTCTGTTTATTTCTATTGGATTCTATGAACCTTATATATCAGTTATGAATTTGTGTCTAGATTTAAGACACTTTTATTTAATGCATGGTTTGTAGCATGTTAGTTTATTCTCATGTTTGCCAAAAGAGGGTATTTTCTTTCATGGTTTTTCGCACTTTTTTCGAGTTGATCCTCTTCATGCAATTCCATTAGGTCTCATAGGAAGAATTTTTTAAATCAGCTCCAATGTAAACCAGTAGTTCTGAATACAGATGATCTAACACAGACTCTTATCTTACATCACTGCTGTGAATGTTTAGCATACTCTCATTTTGGACTTACCTATGATGTTACACTAACATGTCTTGCATCTAAATTGTCAATGCTACAATTAAGCTTTTTGTTCTACTTTTGGACCAAAAATAAAGCTTTTAGGATTCAAAAAGACCAAAACTAAATTTCCAGTATTTGAGGATTCAAAATAAACAAGAATCTCCAGTATTGTCAAAAAAATAAAAAATAAACAAGAATCTCCAATGCTTAGGATTTGAATTGCCAACACCTTTTTTTTACTCTTTTACATAGCAATTGTGGGTAAAGGGAGAATAAGGGTGTATTTAATCTGCTAAAAAATAAGATATTGGATAGGACAGCTTCAATGGTAACTTTTTGTCCTCTGTACCAAATATCGTACAACACAAAATTTGTTCAAAACCTTAAATGTTATTATGCCTTGAAGTGCCTGTACTATTTTATTCAGTCCTTACATTTTGCAGATCAAACAGACCCAAAGAGTTCCAACGCCCTTACTTAAGAGTCAGGTAGAAGAGCAGCCTTTAGGCAGACTCTAGTATACCACCAAATGGAATAGTTGTGGCAAAAAGGGCGGAAAGAAGAAGAGCTTAAGGTCGGAACATACTTAACAACAAGGAAGTTGAATCAATATTGTTTGCTGCCGATTTCTTTCACGCTAAGAGTCTAACGATAGAACTCACACATACTCAATACTGAAAAATTAAGAACTATGATTGGAAAGTGTCCCGGCTATAAAGTATCTCTACAACTTTTTATGATTGAGGTGTACTTACGGGATTAGCCCATGCTTTTTTATATAGACAAAAGCTGAAATTAGTTTATATTAAGCCTTTCCATTTTACCAAAAAGTAGGAACCAACGAAAAATAGATTATCTTGTTCTATTCTATTTATATGCCAATGTGGCTACTTTACTGCTATTATAAGAGTAGCTTGGTTGGATAGGATTGCCACACATTATTAGTATGCATTATTCAAAAGAATACAATGTAATTCCTTTCATAGATGCATCATTGAAGTATTGTTAAGTTGACTTTTTTGTTAAGTAGGTCTTAAAGTGTGACTTTGCACTTAGTTTGCACAACTCTGATGCACCGACTGTATCTTAGCCGACTGCACTGAATCCATTTTTCAAATTTGGAAGCATATGAGATTGGGTCCTCTACCGCTGTTATTAGATGTAAAAGTCAGTTATACTAGTTAGTTACAGTAGCTAATTATTTTTTCATTGAATATATAAGATTTATGTACCCTTGATATAATTCATTATCTCATTATCAATATTAATTTTTATTTTACTTTTGTCAATAGCTTCTATCAAGAATAATGAATGATATATAAGAACATCTATTTAGGATTCTCAAGATGTAAAAAAATAGGGTGTTGAGTTGGTTATCCTATGAAACATCATAGTGTTTTCATGATTGTACATTAGTTTGTATTTTTGTTAGGGTAATTTGTAAAGTTGAACTCAAGTTATTAAGCAGTAGGTTAAAAGGGTTTATCTATTACTTTGTATTTTTGTGAAAATACCAATTTATTTTGGCAGCTTCCCACAATCGATTTTAACACTTAAACAACATGTGAAAGCTATTCAAGCACAAAAATCTAATCACAATTCTGCTCTGTTAAGCAAAGTTGGATAAGTAGCTACCCCACAATTTCCATCAAATAATTAAAGACTAAAATCATCATCTTCAACTGCCTCCAGCTAAAAAGATTTATTTAATTATATAAATTAAAGTACTAAACTAATGCTTTTATGCATGTAGATATATAGTTTTCCTTAGTTTAATCTTTTATTTGATACTACTATCAAAATTTCAAAATAATTTTAGAGCTTTTTAAAATTGTTATTATTATTTAATTTGACAGAAGAATTGATCTTCTTTTTTATAATTTTATATTGACTGTACTTTAGAAAACCAAAACTATAACCTAGCATGAACTATTATTCTATTTCTTTTGTGATGAATATAACTTGAATTGAAGTTAGTAAGAAAAAGTAATAAAATTATTCTAAAACAACACGGTGTTGGTGTCGAAGAATCGATTACGTGACTCTTGTCCAAAACAAATCAAATTAGAGTTTAATTTATAAAGTCGTCCATTTGAAAGGCGATCTAACCTTTTATAAAAAATAAAATAAATGAATGTTCGGCTGAAGGCTCGAGGATTAATCCAACGACGGAGTCAAATGATCTAAGTCGCGAATGTTGATTGGAGTTTGTTTGAAGTCTCACATTACTTAGGTTCTCGAGCGGTTAAGTGTATAAATATGTCAGAGCAACCTCACCCTATGAGATAACTTTTGGGGTTGAGATCCAAAGTATATTTAACTTGGTATTAGAGCTGGGTTAAGGACCCCAATGTGTGGGTTTGACCCAAGTCCACGCTAGGCATGACGGTGGGTGTTGAGCATGTAGTTTTGTTGGTTGGAGTTTGTTAAGTCTCACCCTGCTTAAGTTGGAGTTTGTTTGAAGTCTCACATTGCTTAAGTTCCCGAGCGGTTAAGTGTATAAATATGTGAGGTCAACCTCACTTTTCGAGCTAGCTTTTGGGCTGAGATCCAAATATATTTAAAAAGGTGAAGATACCTTGATTTACCTACCAAGGTTAAAGACCATTAGGAAATATATGTATATATACAATACACTAGGGGGGAAAGGGCAAACCCATCAACCCAACCATTTTTTGTAACTTGTACCTTCTTGCCTTGTCTTAAAAACACATCCTCAATTTTTCTCTCATTGGTTATTGTTCTTCCCATCATGGAATTCAGATCAAAGTCATGCAAAGATGAAAAGCTACAAATTGAAGACAAGGTAGCTCCAACAAGTATGCAAGGTCTAAGGAGTTTTAGTGCTAAATATGTTTATAATCCAAATCAAACATGTAATAAGGATGTAAAGATGAAGAAAGTAAAAAGCACATCAAAGAGTAGGAGTTTCATGAATGATGCTGAATTGCAAAGGAAGAAGAGAGTTGCTGGCTACAAAATATATGATGCTGAAGGAAAAATGAAAGGGTCTTTAAGGAAGAGTTTCAAATGGATCAAAAACACTTACACTCAAGCTATCTATGGTGGATGGTGGTGAAATGAAATGGTTATTAATGTGTATTTTATTTTCTTTTTTTCATTTCTTGCATGTAACTCCATCACTGCTTTTATGGTTATATTGTTTAATAGCTGCTGAATTTCATAATCCTAAGTTCTGATTGAGTTTGATTAATTTGTTTGTAATTTTATTTTAATATATGTGAATGAATATGTATGTGCACATCATAGTCTTAAATTGTGGTCTAAGTAAAACAATATAAAAGGTGAATTAAAACCTATAAATGACTTTTTCTTTTTGTTGATAGGTTCATTGTATTTTTTATATTGCCCTATAGTTTTTCTATCACATATTAATTATTAATATTCATATTCATAAAGGAACGAAGGAGCTAAACGTATTAATATAAAACAATATGTTTTAAAACATTTTTTTTCGGTGCGTTGTTATCAATATACTGAGATCAGTTTGTTATCAAAATTTGAAGGCTTTTGGTATCTCTGTATATCACTTTTGGTTAGTGACAACTTACAAGCTGACAAAATGTTAATGGGTTCATAGAAGAACAATTGGTCATGATATTTTCCTCAAAAATGCAAGTCTGTCACACCTTAGAAAAAGATGGGAGGCGTCCCAGATGGGTTATATTTATGCATATATCGACTTTGTTAACATTATAAAGGATTTTTTTTGTCATTTGATTGAATACATTTATTTGTACTATATAATTCTTTTAAATATTAAGATTAACTAACAAATATGCCATGTAAATTGAGGGGTGAAAGTAAAACAATATTTTGCCATCTAATTGTATTTAGTAATTTGTACGATATGCTTTCGGTAAGTCTTAATAATAAGTAAGAAATATTTTATCTAAATTGAGGGGTGAAACTAACAAACAATAATTTTTCATTTAATTTTATCACAAATTTATGTAGCATTTGCAAATTGAAAATTATGTACGAAATTACTAATAGTTGGTGTTTCCCGTGCGTTAGCACGGGTACTCCGACTAGTAAATGACATATAGCAATATAGCACTATGTGAGAATTTACTCATGTTGATATCCAGTGGTCTCATTAATATTACTCCCTCCGTCCCAAATCTTTGGTCCTTTTACCTTTTTAGTTTTGTCCCAAATCTTTAGTCATTTTAAGAAACCAATGCACAATTAGTAATGTTTTATCATTTGTACCCTTACTAAAGCTAAAACATTAATTAAATACATTTTCTCTTTCTTAATAAAGTAAGGGTAAAAATGACTTAACTTATCAATCTTTAACATTTCTTAATCTCCGTGCAAAACTCTAAAAGGACTAAAGTTTCGGGACGGAGGGAGTATCTATTATCAAGTTATTTATATATAAAAATAATCCATTATCTAATCTAAGTCAAAATTTGGATTAGCTTTGTGAGAATTTTAAGCACTCTTTTTGTTGCTTTATCTTTTCTAGATTGAAACCAAGAAGAAATAAAGAAAGAAAATGATGGCAAAAGACAAAGTTTTCTTCATTCAAACCTTTGACACAGTTAATGTCTTTGAATGATTATATTTTCAATCATTCTGCTTTTCAATAAATTAAACCAGAGATTTGTAATTCTAAAAATAAGATGAAATTCATGCATTGAAACTTGAAAGTGTAACGTACAAGTAAAATTGCTTATAGCTGATCACAATCATCACCTAGTGCTGTTATTATAAATAAATAAATATGAAAGATAAAAACAGTATCACATCCCATATTTTTTTGTCAAGTAATTTAGTCGTTGGAAATTCATCTCATGAAGTAAATAAATAGAAAATCTCGGATTCGAACTTCAATCCCTACATATAAAATGTGATATTTCTACTAATTGAACTATGTTATTGTGTCACCTAATTTATTAGAGTATAAAGACACTCTCTAACTTGGAAATTATTTCCTTTTAGATAGTGAGTGATTCTGACCAATAACCTTTTGAAGTTTATAGTATATTAGCCTCTTGAAGTTCAATATTAAAAACACGTCTATTTATTTTTCAAAAACATGTTATCTGTTAACAGAAATAATATGAAAAAAATATCAAATTATATAATACTCAAATTATTTAATAAATGTGATTTTTATTGATTCAACCATTGCGTAATATCTATCTTTTACTTTGGTTGTTTGTGTCAAATCTAAAAAATTAAAACAATAGCCTTCTTCTAAGTTATAACTCAATGATTCTTATTTTTATACTTTCAAACATAATATTTTTCTATTCGTGGAAAAAAAAAATTATTAGCACTTTGGTTCATCATGTGAAAAAACAGTATCTTTCGCTAGACTCAACCTCCATTGGCATTGGTGGATATTTTTATATATTTAAAAATGCTAACGTAGTATGACACTAGCAAGGGTCTACTAATCATGCTTAAGAGTTGATCTTCTAAATTGTATGAGGTTTTACATAAATTAATGATTATCAAAATAATATGATATAATTCATAATTTATGTTGAGTGAATATATTATCAATTCGCAAAAACTATTGAAAATGCAAATATACCAAGTTTAAAACTTGATGCCAATAAATATTGGATCAAATATATATATATTAACTTCAATTTTTTATTAACTAAACATCCATGCAAGAATTAATCAAAAGAGAAGTGATGCTGGTTCATATCTGGCCTACAGTATCTTAGAACTCCCTACACTTAATAATAGATTAGTGTTGCAAGGACTGCATATGCCATTATTTCCGAGTTAGTACATACATTATTCGTTTGAAAGAAGCTGGCTGGCTCCCTAACTTAACTCGCATTTAACTCGTGATATATTCTTAATTTTGTGACTCGCGATGTTTAGCCAGTTGGTACTCAATAAAATTTTCCGCTTGAAAGTAAAAAATAGATATATGATTTTATCCTCTAAAGAAAAGGTGCTAAGAAAGAATGAATTTAAATTTACCAAAAAAAGAATGAATATAAGAAGCGAGGAACGATTGTATAAAGCTGAAGTTGTCGAACCAATGCGAGTAAAATGTAAACTGTATTAACAGAAGAAGCCTTTTTATGGGTAAAGCTTTGTCAGGAAACCAGCCCCCTAAGCATCTTTTTATATACTTGTGGTCACAATTCCCAACTTGTCGTATAGCTTTCCTCGACAGAATGAACAACAGACAACAATCCACTCGGCAGTTCATGAAAAAGTATAAATTTTTTTAAAATTTTACCAACAAGAAAAGGTGACCGAGTGTGGCAGCTGCTAATACTGTACCTTCTCGTCATTGAAATTCAGGCTCTCAATACCTCGGAGAGTTGACTCAAAATTCTTTATGTTCGATGTGTTTCTGCCAGAAGATGTCCCTTTGTGCTCCGATGATGTGATAGGTGAATTTCTTTGTGCTCCAGAGGTTTTAAGGAGTGCTCCAGGACTGCCTTCCCTGGCAAGAGGAAGAGAGGGTTCAATCTCACTGCCAACTACTGCATCACGACTATTGGAAACAGCACCTACTCGCCTTGCAGATCCACTTGGCCGGAACAAACTAGAACTGGACACCTGCATAAACCATACAGAAAGTGTCAAAAATAACATGAAAACTAGCTGCAATACAAAAATCAGTGTACTGTGACAAGCAGGTAATGTCATAAATGACAAAAATCATGAACTAACCTCTAGCAAATACATACAAGACAATAAGACATCATTAACCCAAAAGTACAAACACATTCAGTTTCTTTTAACCAGAAAACAAGAACTACAGAGTATATTCACAGCACAAACCACTTAGATGTAGCAAATCTGAAGCGGAGTTATATTACTTTTCTAAAACAAAAATGACTTCCAAAGAATATTTACATTAATTACTTATCTTATGCTTCAATTGTGCACATAGAGACAAATGAAATAGCCAATAATTTATAATTCTAGTTATGACCAGAAGAAACTAAGCAAAAAAATGTAGCTTCATTATTTCTTTTCTGTTTTGGATAAATGGGAAACAACAATCATTTTCTTACAACAGAAAATAATGAGAAAAGTTGCAAGGAATAAATGAATTTATAAAAGTGAATAAATATAACAGCTTTTCAGCTTTCTGCAAAACATAACTCGGTCATAAGCAGTCCTATAAGCAAATATACTCACCATAACTTCTTTAGATGCAGTTGATTCACTTGGAACTGGGGCTTTTTGTCGAGATAAGTTTCCATCATTTGCAATAGGCCCAGAGGTTCTTCTACGAGCAGGATCTGATGAAGACCAACCAGCATGTCTACCTTCTTCCCCACCTAAGCAGAAATTTCCACATTAAAAAATACATAAAAAAACGTACCATAAAAAATGAAAAGCTGTGATAAATGAAAAAACAGAAGAGAATAAAAAATCTACATAAAATGTCCAACAGATTGTTGAGCTACGAAAGTATGAAGGCAGACACATAATAAAATAATAGACCAGGGTCATAAAAGTAAAAGGAAATATAATTATACCTGTCGGTCTATCAGCAGTCACAACAGCTGGAGGTATGCCAGAACTTGGCCCAGCACCAGAACCCTGCAATATGTCGATTTCAGTAAGACAGTCTAACCTAAACAACATAACAATTCATGCCACCAGATAGAAGACCACCACTTACAATGGCACGTGATGGAGGAGTGGCAATTTGAGATTGCTGATACTTCAAAATGGTCCAATCAAAGACATAATCAAACTGGAATCCTGGAGCAACAAAAGAACCAGTCAAAACACATAAAAGGCATTAAAACTTAAAACATCGCCATCTAATTAAGTCCTTAATAATTTTTAAGTAAAATATAAATAGGAAAACAAATAGGCTTAAACCTTCACGAATGAAGAGGTCGCGAAACAGCCTTTTCAAATATGCATAATCTGGTTTATCATCAAACCGCAATGACCGACAGTAATGGAAGTACGAAGCGAATTCTGAGGGGTAGCCACGACACAAGGACTAACAAAAAAGCAAAACACGTTTTATTAGGATAAAGGAGTTTAAAACATAGTATGTACCAAAATAATATTTTATAATACAGCTTTACCTCAATAGAAGTAGAAACTTTCTTCTCGCTGATCTTCTCGTACTTCTGCTTTTTAGTACCTGCTTTCAATCCCTGCCACGGAAGGCTGTAGAAATACCAGGTAAATAATTAATTTAAAAGCAGTTGATAAAGAATAATAGAAGATAAATATAACATAATGGCAAGGAAAATTACCTTCCTCTCAAAAAGTACATAAGAACATATCCAAGTGATTCTAAGTCGTCCCTACGGCTTTGCTCTGATAAATATTGATCAGACATTCCCAAAGTTCAGAATCAATGGCAAACAATAGATACAAAGGCAAGTGAGTTGGATGAAGAGATGCGAGATGCATTGAGAACATACCAATTCCAAGATGTGTATTCATACTAGCATATCTAGCAGTTCCTGTCAAATTCTTATTCTCTCTGAAAAGGATTATAAGCAAGTAAAATTCAGAGGAAACCCACAACTACGTTGATTACTGAGAACTACAATACAATAAGCAAGTACCATTTGAAACTTATTATAAAGTGATTCAATAAAATAATGAATAAGGTAAACTAAAATAAAGATGAATAAGACAATCAACACAACAACCGAGCCTTTTTTGACTAGGTGAAATTGACTCCATGAATCAATTTACACCATAAAGTCCTATCACATATTAGGTCCAAAAAATATCCTCTAAATTCCTCCTAATGGTTTGTCTTGTCCTATGGTTTTCTTTCGCCTCCCTGTACCTCTAGTTATTAGACTATCCTCCATCTGTTCAACTCATCTTACCAGTAATCCTATGTAAGTATTATATAAGTATAAACCACCAAAAACCTCGCCATCTTCTTTACAATGGGGAATACCTTGATTTTCATTATTTTCTTTCTAATGTTTGTAACTATCTTTGGAGAAGTTACTTAAAGAGATTATATAATTAACAACAGCTTGTTGTGCACGAATTATAGAAAGAAATAGAAACTAACACCCACAATTGGGACAAAAAGGATCTAGCCTATTGATTATTTTTGCATCTTCCAACAACAAGAACATGAAATACAAAACTATAGGTGCCACCTAATGCCACCACCCAATAATAAAGCAAATACTCTTTTATTAGAAACCACTCCCAGTGAATAGTTAGAGTCATGCAACAAACAATACTTGGCATTTTCAGATATTGCATTTGCATTTTATCAACTTATTGTAGTCCTAATTTCCACTAGTTAAAACTTGTTTCAACTGAGCCATTACACATAACTTCAGAAAAACTAAATAAACATGACACAAAATACCTGTAAGGAATATGCTGATGGGAAGAGGTGTCTCTGTATTTTTTAGCAAGACCAAAGTCAATGGCATAAACCTACAAAGGAGGTAAATTTGAAAAGGATAAATTCAATCCAAGAGACAACAGAAAGCGAAGAAAATGAATTGAAAAAGCGGGAATTTAACTAATACTTGATTGGCACGCCTCCCCAAACCCATGAGGAAGTTGTCTGGCTTGATGTCCCTATGTAAAAATGATTTGGAATGAATATATTCAACTCGATTTATCTGCAAAAAGTTCAAGATTTCCCCATATTAAGAATTATGTGAATGAAAATTAGGAAAGTTATGAAGCAATAAAGGAAATCCTACCATCTGATCAGCAAGCATGAGTACAGTTTTAAGAGACAATTTCCGACTACAAAAACTGAATAAATCCTCGAGACTAGGTCCCAGTAAATCCATCACAAGAACATTGTACTCTCCTTCTACACCAAACCATCTCACATTTGGGATACCAGCTGCCAAATAAAAATAGCCAACCGAAAACATTTAATCTGAGTAACATGAAGTCTAATACAGTCAACAAAGATACCGGAAAATGAAAAGAAATTGAGTAAGATAGGAAATTACTTCCTCCTTGAAGCACTTTATACAACTTTGATTCATACAACAATTGAGGATGCTTGGTTTTGACATTTTCCTGAATCCAAAAGCAATAAGAGAGCAGAAAATATCAATTAAACACATCCCTAATCCTCAAAAACAGAATGGTTCTTCAACAAGTCAATTATCATCAACGTCATTAAAAACAGCCGATAAACACAATGAGTAATTTGAGTACACCGCCAAAGTCCAAACACTCCTTTTGTGTTGTGGAAACGCCATTAAAAACAGCAGATAAACACAATGAGTAATTGAGTACGCCACCAAAGTCCAAACACTCCTTTTGAGTTGTGGAACCAATCCACAATAAATGAATTTAATTACACACAAGTGGAAACCTTAGCCACACATATTAGCAACCTACATTAATTCCTCTACAAAAATCCAAACAAAAAAGCATTTGCTTTACAGACTCCACCACACATTCCATAAAACACACCTTAATTATTTCAATTTTTCACACTCATTAAAATTGAACAAAAAACAACACTACATAGTATACAATTTTCCAACAAAACATGACAAAACAGTATAAAAATCACACCTTAATGAGCTACTAGTACTACCTAGAATAACTTTCACCACAAAACATGCAAATTGTGTTGGAATTACACATAGGAAGATAATTAAGGTAAAAAATTCCAAATTAAATATGACATAATTACTCACAAGCTTAATTGCAACTTCTTCATTTGTCTGAACATTTGTACCTAAATAGAATACACAAATTCAAAGTTAAAATGAAAGCATAAACTAAAAGCAATTTCTACATCAACAACAATAGTAATAATAATTGATAGATTTGAAAATTGAAAGAAAAAAATGATACCGAGATAGATCTCGCCGAAGGATCCGCTACCAATTTTGCGGCCAAGACGGAACTTGTTACCAATACGAGGTTCCATTGGATCGGGTTAAAACCCTAGGAATTGAGAATAGAGAAGTAAAACCCTAGGGATTGAAAATTGGGGATTGGAAACGGAAGGAGTTGGAAGTAGGCGTTGCTGAAGAGAAATTGAAGAGAGGAAAGGAATGGGATAGAAGTGAGAAATGAGGAAAAGGTGAGGGGCAAAATTGGAAAAAGAAAATACTTTCTATCTCTTAAATGAAGTTGAGAGAGAGAGAAAGAGAAAGAGAGAGATAGATAGAGAGATTGTTCTCTCGTCTCGTCTCTTCTCTTCTCTACTCTCTCCCCTCACGCACGCTTTCGCATTCAAACGTAATTTTCTTTTCATTTTACTACTAACACAAGCCAACAAGTACGGATGGCAAAAAGGTCAATTCGCCCCATCGTTAACCCGTAAGAAGTTACTATGGTATTTAGTAATTTAAGAGACCGTTTGTTACAGTTTTTTTTAGAAAAAAATCATTTATTTTATAAAAATAATCACTTTTAAAAATATTGTACATGTTTGTTACAGCTTTTTAAAATAATCAGAAGATAAAAATAATCAGAAAACAGTTAAAATGATAAGCTACTAGGATTAGTTTATCAAATAATAGATTATTTTTAGAGGAGAGAGAAAATAAATGTCAAAAGAAGAAAGTTATTTTGTAATTAAAAAAATCACTTTTACATGTTGTATCCAACCAAACTAAAAATTATTTTATTTAAAAAAGTGATTTTTCTTACCATAAACAAACACAAAGTAAATTCTATTTTTCTATAAAATCTCTAAAAACTAATCTCTAAATTATTGAACATCAAAATCACTATTTTTTTAATCTGTAACAAACAAACTCTAAGAATCTACGAAGCAATGTAAAAATAATTAAATTAAAAAATATTTTATGTAGACAAAATAAAATATGTATTTTTCTACCAAAAAAAATAAAATATGTATTTATTGAGTCTATGTAAATTCATATTCAAAAAATTTATAATACTTATGCTTCATAAAATATCTAGAGTAAGTCATCAAGACAACAAAAATAAATCTTAGTGAGCGTAACTCAGTTGACATGATCATTGCATATAATATGCAAGTTCGGGTTAGAACTCTAGTATTCACTTTAAAAAGTAACATTTTCGTCGCTATACTAGGCAAAAAAAAAAAAGACAACAAAAATAAAAGGTTAATGAGTTAATCAATTAAAAAAATATTAGAAACATGAACTTAGTAAAAAAACTAAAGTAATTTAATTAAATGAGTTTCTTTCTCTACTTTGTGTCAAGTATAAGAGAAAATTACAAATATATGACCTACATATAAAAAGTGGAAAATTATATTTTTATTATGATTAGTCCGACGGATTAACCCGCTCTGCTCCACCATCATCCTTTTTTTAGCGGGTTAGGTGTAGCGGACACATACTAATGACAAATTCAATATTTCAATTCACCCCTCCAAAAATAACCGGCCGAACTCATTTTGTCATCCTACAAACAATTACTTAAAACTTTAGATTATTTTTAAAAATACTTTTTTAATTAATTCAAAAATCTCTTTGCGTTAAGAGTGAAGATCGAATATTTTACATCTTTATCATTTCCCTCTTTAACTCATTCACTCAACCACCAAGTCGTCATTATATATCACATTCCTTATAGAAAACATGTGATGACAAAACTGGATATCAATATAAAGATAAATAAAATCTAATTAAGAATTGAATCACCTAAAATTCGAACTCCAGTACTGCACTAATTTTGTGCATGTTTATTTATTTTTGAGGAATGCATGCTAATTATTTAAGATACATGTTTGATAAACTAGTGATAGAAAATGGAAACAGAACAGTAAACAAATAAACAAATAAAATCAAAACTTCTCCATTTCCTCTTATCACTCATCCAAACAAATATATAACACTAGTTAGTAAGTAATTACACTGTGCAGCTGTTTTCCTTTTTTCAATATTATCATATGTAGATATACGGGAATTACACTTTGATCGTTCAGAACTGACTAATATGGTGAGCTCTTCTACTTAAATATGTTACAACAGCTCCCATGCTTTTTTCCTTAATGAAAGGGACTTCAATGCACCCCCCCCCCTAAACAAACAACACAAGCATGTAAAAAGAATTTGAATGAGGCTCAAAAATAAAAACAACCCGCAAACCATACAAAGATTGAAACCTATTAAATAATCGTTTTGTAACGGTCATGATGGGGACAAAACCCCTGTTATAGATTGCTTCTTCTGCAGCCTCCCTTTCAGCTGCCTGATCTTTGCTTCTACTCTTGCTGTGAAACCAATCTTTGTTTCTTGTCTTGCTTTAGACCGCTCCCTCGTCCACATGTGTTGATCTTCAATGTCCTTCTTGTAGTACTTGATTTCTTGGATAATGTGATGATCCATGGGATTAAAACACCTTTGGAACGATATGTGGGCAAGATAAGGAAGATTGCATGTAACAGTTACTAGAATGGTTGCTGCCCAATAAATAGGAGCAGGAGCAAGCACTTCAACCAATATTTGGTACGCAGTTTTGGAATATACTGGAGAAAGCATGCCATATAATAAGAGAAAGAGGTACCAACTGGCTATGCTGCCCCACACAAAGAGGTGTTGTATCCATGTAAAATGGCTCATTGTCAAGGCAATCTGGCAGTTCACAGCCCAAATGATGGAGGTGAACATTACGGTCCCAACAGCAGCCATGTCTGCAGTCTGGCCATTCAGACGGAATGCTTGGTCATAGAAGATGATGATGACAAGGAAGAAGATGACAAGGGAAGAATACAGACCATTCCCCATCCATCCCAATATTCTATACCAGTCAAAGAACAAATTTTTGGGTCCTTGCTGATATAGTGCTGGAAACTGCATAGAACTAGCATGTCAGAGGTTTGACTTATACAAACATGGATGAAAGTATGAAACCAATAAGGCATTTCAAGAGAACAAACCTGTAAGCAAACTTCAGATGGCACATCTTGTTCAAAAACTCCAAGTGAAATGACAGGCAATGATGTAAGAACGACATTAAACAATATCATGTACCAATCATCATAAACCGATTGACCAGAGAAGCCCGCAAAGGCCTCAAAATAGAATATTGTGAGGCCAAATGCTATATTTTTGTAGAAGAAATAACATATCTGGAACGCACAAAAAATCAGTTTAGAGGAAGATACAAAATGCAAACAATGTTGCATGCATTTCTGTCCCTGCACAGGATGGGCAACACAAGCATGGAAGACATTCAAAATCTGAGAATAACAATCAAGATGAATACACCAATTACCATTTGTGCAATTCTCTTGTAACACCAGTGTCCATGGACTACCAGAAGCCGCTCCAAAAATCGAAATTGAGCAATGGAAAAGTCACTAGCCATCACTGCCTGAAAAGAATTTGCCAGTTTGAGTTATATAACTTCCGCATATGTTACATGATTACACATAGGAAAATACATGTGCTTTCTTGATTTTAGAGATGGTAGTAACAATTAACAAGTGTTTACAGGCCAATCATAGATTTTAACTAAATAACTACATAATTCTTCATGATTGATAAAGTGAACATGAACTCCAATAACACATTAGTCAATTTTCACTATTTCACATGAACAGAAGCATACAAATTTGCTAAATTTAAACACAGCTCAGCTGACATTTTCTAAATAGCCCACATTTAAGGAAAAAACTATTAGTCGGACCGAACAAGCTAGAAGATATTCCATTAAACATATGACAATCAATGTCAAAATTATGGTATATGAAACCAAAATGAATGGTTAACAAAGCAGAGATTTACTTTTCTATCACATTGTCAATATTGATAACAAGAACATCACCAAAAAGGCTTACAAGAAATCTACTCCAGCATCCAAACATGTAAATATGATAGGTTTCCCAGTCACTATCCCTATTCTTTTTTTTTAAAATGCTTAGGTGTATCAAAACTAAAATTTGGTTTGTTTTATAACTAGAAAACATATGTTAAATCCACCATTTGCAGTAACTAGAAGTATATGGTGTTGCAACTAGAAAACATAAATGTTAAATCCACCATTTGCAGTTGTAGTCTTGTGTTGCATAATTATGTTTAAAGAGCTTGACACTGACCTGCATACCTTCAACCCCACTGATTCCAACTCCAATGTCAGCCTCTTGAATCATGCCGACATCATTTGCACCATCACCTATTGCTAAAGTGGTCTTCCCAGTTCCTTCTTTCACTAATCTTGTTACCTGATGCAAAAAGATTGAGGGATGAAGATGCGATCAAACAGTAGCATCAACATAGAACCATGTGTGTAGTAGTGCACAATTTATTTTTTGACAAATGTAGTAGTGCACAATTGTTACTCAAGAATTGTGTAAGTAGCATGGTCGTTAAACTCTCAAGTTGAAATGTTAAATTATGTTATGATATCACATCATGTACATATATAAGTTTTTTCAATCTCAGGTAAACTCTTACGATTTTACAAGTTGAGTCTATGGAGACTACACAAGTTTATCTAGGCTCTCGAGTTTGAAAACTTAGGTAAGTAGCATCATTTATAGTGATCAACTAATGAAATGTAGTATAAAATATTAAATAGAAACCAGAAAGATACAAAGCAAAAAGAAAAAAAGGTCCTACCAAAGCCTTTTGCTTGGGAGACACGCGGCAGCAAATGACAGATGCACATTCAACAGCTAATGCCAAAAAGTGGTGCTTGACATCATCTTCTAGAGCATATGTTAGAGTTTTTCCGTCAATAATTAATGCAAACGCAGCATGTGGGTCCTTCTCCAGCTTCATCGATTGTGAGGCATTGGTGATTTGAGTCAAGATGTCGCCTTTGATTACCTGAGGGGTATGCCTAACATCAGATGAAATCCATGTCTAAATAGTAAGTTTCTCTACTCAATCTTAGTGAAAGGAATACCTCTTTCCCATCATTGATTACTGAATCTGAATTTGCAGTAGAGATACATATTTGCTTCATGCCCTGTCGAAGCAAACTACATGCAAATCTGCACCATAGAAAAAAAACAATCATCAAACTCATTTAAAGAGGCTGTTTTGAGTAACTTGTAACTTAAAATTGAAATGCAGTGTTACGAGGTTAAATAATTTGCTGTAGGCATACCCAATATTGATTGCAGTTTCCATCTTATCCCCTGTCAAGACCCAGATCTTTAGACCAGCTTGAGCAAGTTTATCAATGCATTGAGGCACCTGAGAAAAATAAAAAGTTAAACATGATTAAAATATAAGAAGGCAGAAATATATATTGACCATAAATAATGATAAAGCTTACCCCTTTCTGCAGCTTGTCTTCCACAGCAGTAGCACCAACAAGAATCAACTCTCTTTCCATACTATCTGATACCTTCTCAAGCATTGCGTCTCTGTCAGGCCCAACAGTTGTCTTGGCTTTCTGAAACTCGTTGTTCCAATCAGAGTACTCTTGTTCATCAAGATTTCTGTAAGCCAGGGCTAGTGTTCTCAAACCTACTTCTCCATATTCATTCAAATGCCTAGAAGTGGCATCCAAATACTTCTTTCCATTCTTAGATAACCGATCAAATATGATACTGCATAACCAGAAAATAATGGATGTCAAAGTTTATAGAGGAAAGTTAAAAGTCTCACTGACAGCTTGTGTGTGTGTTAATGCAAGCCTCTTCTCTGGAAGCAGAAAGTTGTTGTCATTATATACACTATAGTGTGCTAGTAGTATAAGCGAGTAGAATATAAACACCACAAGCTTGAAGAGGATTTTAATGTCACTGTTGAGACCTATATAAGGTCTTGATTATGATACAATAGACAGAAATCACATTAGTAGGCTAACCTGTCAGCTCCTTTGCATAAAAGAATAATGTTTCCCTCCTCATCACGCACAATCACCGACATACGCTTTCTTTTGCTAGTAAAATCCAGCAGATTCAATATTTTATACTCTCTGTATCATTCAACCAAAACACAAAAATAAACAAACATGCGGATATAAAGGCCAAGAAATATGTCATGGTGATTAAAAAGTAAAAGCAGAGCAGCAAGTATTCCAAAAAAAAAGGAAATGCATAATAGATTTCATGAATGTCCACCTCACCTTTCAACCACTTGTCCTGAAGCAGAAATTCTTTCACGTACAACGACAGTTGATTGAGTTCTTCTATAAAATTCAAAACCAAATTCTCTAGCAGCTACAAGAAAAGCCCCTTCATCAGGTGATTCGGCTTCATAAGTACAACTGTCGCTCTCCTCATTAAACTCGGGAATGGCAGTATGGCAGACTGCTAGTATCCGGAAAAACAACAGAATGACAGCAGCATTGGGATCTTTCGACCAATTGCAATCCATGAGGCGGCTGTCAACAAAACCAAATCCCTTTATGGAAGGCCTTTGATCCTCACCACCCTTAGAAGTAAAAACTGGCTCAAGTTCAATTTCTTCATCTCTTCTAACATTTTCCCACGGCGCATTACCCTTCTTTTGCATGGGGAAATTAGAGAGATCCGAATCTTCCTCATCAAGATCAGAAGCCATTTGCTTTGCTGCAGCAACTTCAACTTCACTGGAACGTACACCATAGGAAGTACCAGCAATGGAGCACTTCAAAAAGTCCATCTGATTGCAGGTTAAAGTGCCAGTTTTATCAGAGAGGATGGTGTCTACCTGACCCAACTCTTCATTCAGATTGGATGTTCGTGCTTCAGCAGGAGTTCCAGTTTCTTCATCATACATTTGAAGGTCTTGGTTAATGAAGGTGGCCTGTAATACCTTAACAATCTCAATTGAAACATAAAGAGAGATGGGTATCAAATATCCATAAAGAATAAGGGCAGTTATCAGATGGCTCATCCCAGCCAATCCAATTTTCCCAGGATCATACTGATATTCAATATTGTCGGGCCGTATATACCACCACTCTGTGGCCTGGTACTTAGTCTTAACAACAAATCCTATTGAACTAATAAAGGATATCAATATAAGGACAGTGAAAAGAGTGTATATGATATGATCCATCTTTTTCTCTATTGTGCTTCTTTTTGAAGGGGATTTTGTAGAATTCTGCATGACTTTGCTGTCGTGGCCGGTGAAAATGACCACCCCATAGATATATTCTGTGTTCCTAAGCTTTGAATCTCGGAGGAGAATATGACCAGGATCAAGAGGATAAACCTGACGATCATACTCAAGGTTCCCAACAAAAGTGTAAAGATTTGGATTCGGGTCTTCACAACGTATTGTTCCAGTGAAATCCTTAAAAGCTTCATCGTTATCAAGGGACAGGGTAGCCTCCAAAGATCTTTTCACCTTCAAGTTTGTCTCTCCATCTAAATTCATGGTCTCTACATAGCATATCCCATCCCCATCATCACTTGAAGACAAGAGAAGCAAGTCAGCTGGAAAAAATTGGTCCTTTTCTACTTTTACTATATCCCCAACCATAATTTTCTGCCATGACCTAAGACCAAAAACACCATTGCCTCTATGGAGACTAGCTTTCCGGCGATTAACCTTAACGTCTTGGAGAAACCTGCGTGAATCCTCCAATGCTTCTTTTGCCATACTAAGCCCCACAACAAAAACCAAAGGAGCAATCATGCTCAACGCGCTGAAAGGTGAAATTGGAGATGCAGAGAGACAAGCAGCTAAAAGGAAATATATGTTGGCAACCCTTCGAAACTGTTCGAACAGTGCCTTAGGAAAAAACATGAGAGCATTATATTTAGTTGTTGATATATTATTCTTGCAATAAAATAGAGATCTCTTTTCATGGAGTTGAGGCTGGTTGCAATACACGGTTCTTGAGTAACCAGGACCTTGAAGTGGATGAGGCACCTCCTCGGAAACATTCGGCCGAAGACAACCAAATGTATAGAGATTACTCCTCCGCAACCTTGCCCTAATCCTCCTCCCCCGTGCCATCTTAGCCCTGGATTCCGGATATCAGCTCAAGATATTCACTCACAGCTTAAACCTCAAGCTCAGTAACACAACCTACCAATAAGAGAAAAGTAAATATTGTCTCTAGGAATAATTAAACCTCTCTTTCATCCCCAATTTCTTCTTTCTAAAACCTGAAACATAAACATACAAAAACGGAAACACAGTGATCAATTAATGCATACAATTAACACAAAATCTGCAAAATACTAAAATGTCACATTGAAACATAACACAAGAAATCATAAAATAAAAAAATGCAATATGAACAATAATTCAAATTTTCAATTCTATTAAACCTAAACAGAGATCTTGTAATCCAATTTTTAATTTTCTAAATTATAAGTCAAAATTAATTAAAATTAAATCAAATTGAGAAGCTAATTACATACATCATCACAAGAATTCATGAATAATTTCAATTTTGAATTTTGAATTGAAAAGAGCTCAAAGAAAGCAACAAAAGAAGCATCAATGCAGAGAAATTGAATTAAAACCTTGAAAAACAATGATTGAGGCGAAAATAACAAAGAAAATGCAATACGAAGAAAAAGAATAAATAGAAGAAAAATTGAGGAACCTGTAACGAAGGTGAGTGATGTCGTCGTCGTCCATTGTAAAGGACGGCGAGAAATTGAAATATATAGATATAGAAAACGACGATAGAAGAAGCTTTGATTATATGATTTTGCAGATTCAAAAAAAGAAGAAGACAAAGTCTAGAGAGAGAAATTCCTTAGAGAGAGAAAGAGAAAAGGGGCGCGTGTATGTATACGCGCGTGTGACACTATGTCCCTTTCCTTCCTCTTCAAGTTCGAACCAATTCCCAGGAAATTCCGCGGCTAAGTATTTATAATTTGTTTTTTGAGATTTTAGGATTGTTTTGTTGTTTGTGTTTCTTTTTTTCCATTTCTTAGTTAGGTTAGGTACATTGTTTTCTGAATTTTTGTGTTTTTATTTTTATTTTTTAAGGAATAAAATAGGAACACGGTTTCTTGTGTTGAGCTGGAATCTGAAATTAGTCTTGCCACTCAATGACAAATGGCATAATAACAAAACATAGTAAAGGTTCATTCATGGTAAGAAAATTAATTTTTTTTTTTTTTTTAAGTTAAAAATTATTTAAGGACAACTATTTTATTAATGGAAAAAACTATGCAACAATTTCAAATTAAATAAAAAAAATATATACTTTCCATGTGCAACTCTAAAAATTAATGATCTTTGAAGTAACTGAAATTCATGCAAGAGATCATACATTTTCTTTTCTTTTTTGTTAGAACAAATGTATGATGAATTTTTTTTTATATTTTTCTTAACTAGTTTAGTGGTTAAAAATTCTATCTTAAAGATAAATAAATTGAGTGTTTGAGTTTAAACCTGACTCATGTATATATAATGTAATATTTCTATATTGTGATGTTTCTGCCAATTAAGTTAATTTTACAGAGATTTTTTATGTTTTTTTTTATAATACGGAGATTTTTCATGTTTTTATCATGACAATTGTATAAATAAATTTTTTACATTACATTAAATATACATACAGAGGTGAATTATAATATTTAAGTTCATAATAATATCTATCATCTGTCAACCAAAAAAATAATATCTATCAATATCTTATTTGAAATATAAATTTTAAAAAAATATTTAGGCATGCCTTATGAAAAAATATATATATCTATATATACTAAGATTAGTACTATTCCCTCTGATCGAAATTAGTATAAGAAAAAATTCACATTTTAGATACATTTAAAATTTGATGCATCTAAACTATAATATAGATTAGATATATCTAAATTTGATGTAAATAGGACTTGAGAGAGTAGTTCTTAAAACTCGAGAAATTTCATGTTCAAAACAATGCTGTAATATTTAAACATAGGGTCATGCTAAACAGTATTTAGGAATACTTATTAAGCATACTAAAAAAGGAAATAAAAAATAAAATTAATATTTAAAAGACAATTTTTTATCCTTTTAAGGTGTTGAATGCACACAATTTGACACAAACTTTTTATTTTAACATGCTTAATCATTGTTCCGAGACATTGTTTAGCATTTTCCTTTGACATAAAATAGATACGGACATGGGAGATATTAGTCCGACGTGGCATGTCCTAACAGTAGAGGCAGGATAGTTGTCAGGGAAACTGACTGACTATAGGATATTGGATGAAATGAGTGGGCCCCACGATTTACGACGTGGATCAAAAGCACTAGCCTTGTCTTGTTGTACCAATTTAGGTGGTGCTAACCTAAATGTCATAACACTACTCGTGCAGTAATACCCAATTCATCCTAATCATTTTCAAAAAACACTAATTTAACCTCTTTTATCATCATAAACATACTTTGTTGTTGGGTGATCTGTATACTGACTGATTCATTCAATTTTATGTATTTTTATACTAATTGAACAACATCAATGAATATAGCATGCTAGAAAGTAAAATTTAATCGGCGAGTTAATTCAGTGGTGATTGACGCTGAACATGGTAGGGAGGACTACAGTTCAATCCACCATAATTGCGATCGGCAATGAGCTGAAACCACTTGATATCAGAACTGACCCCCGAACCAGATTAAACCGGTGGTAAAAATCAAAAAATAAAATAAAATTTAATATTTTCTGTCTCAACTTATAAGAAAAATTAAAATCTTAAATACTATAAGAAATTTACATATTACATTATACTAAGGATATTTTTTTAAAATAAATCTAATAAAATACATTAATATACGTCATACTAATATGTCAAAAATAAGTACATGATAATGATGGTGGTTTAACATTTATATGCACAAGTGGATTATATGTGGTCAGATTTTCAAAATGAATTTAATACGTTCTAATCTAACAATTTTCACAAAATAGTATCTAAAAATATCTAAAAAGTGGTTTACAACAAATCTTAGTTCCACCAATAAAAATGTTGAAATTGTTAGGTAAAATATGCATGGCTAAAGTTTGAACTTCGGTCTTTTCACTTTGTGTGTATGAGTTTCATAGTGTAATTTCGTAAATGTACAAAAAAAACATATCTAATAAGTAGTTTGTTTGAATTTTTTTCAATTTTTTTTTAATTTAATTGGATGTGAACACCCAAATCATATATATCTACTTATAAAGATGAATGTATAGTAATTGAAAACACATTAGTACTCGTGGTTCAAATTGCCTATGAATTTTAACCCGGAAACTCTCACTAGTCACCACACTGAGGGGGATTGGTGATAGATATTGGATTTTAAGGGTCCCCACAATTCAAACATTAATTTATATGGATAGCGGTAAACGAACGCCTTTTAACCGATTATCATCGAAGTAGATATGAGTTGAAGTTTCACTCATTTACCTTGATTGTGGGAATGGTGACAAAATGTTCATCCATGTTTTGTGAGAATGTGTTTATGCAACCAAAGTTTGATTCATGTTACTTGCTTTAATTCATATTGTCATTTTATTTTCTTTGAATTGCAAGGATTGGTAAGAACCTCAAGTGTATGGAATACACACAATGGAGAAATGATTTATCTTCATTTTGACATGTTAGAACTTTTGGACGTGGAGGAACCTATCTAATATTTGAGGAGGATTTGCATTGCTCTAATGATCTTATTTGTGTCATTCTTGATTTGATCAATTGATAAGGGTGATCGTCCTCACCTAATAGGAGGGTCGAGATATTTTGAGCTGTCTAGATTGGTTGGAAGAGGTCACATGGAGATTGAGTCAAATTTAATTGTGACGGACCTTATAAGAGTCATTGGACCATGCAGGTTGTGAGAGTCATATTTGAGACTCCGGTGGTCAATGGCTAATAGGTTATGCTCAAAAAATTGGAACTATGATACTCTTCGTACTGAGATGTGAGGCATGCATGATGGGTTAAAGATAGCTGGAACATATGTTTTTCGCATCACATTGTAGAAAAGTGACTCCAAATTGCTAGTGGACATGATAACAAGTAATTACAAGATTAATGGAACGGGAAATTTAAATCTAGAATTCTTTACTATTATTCACTTTGTGTGTGAATTTCACTACTAAACTACTAAACAGTAAATGTTACAAAATAAAAAATATGTCTATTTTTTTTATTGTTTTTGACAGAGTGTGTGTATTTTATATAGAATTAAAATTGCATTTAATTTAAAGATTTTAGATAAGACCTCTTCTTTTTTGACTAATTCAAACAACATCCCTATCACCTTAGAAACTCATTAGGAGTATATATGTCTTGATAGAGCTGTATTTGACAAAATAGGTCAGAATAAGACGACTTGTTTAGCCATTGCTTGCTTCACACCTTCTTTAGATAAAGACGTGGCTAACAAATTAAAATATGATTCTATCAACAAAAATAAATAATAGTATATGCCTCAATTTGATCTAAAATTATCTTTTATAATCTATGTACATTATTTTATTAAACATGCACATACAAAACAAGGACTGCATTTATATTGTTCATCTCATATTGCAAGGACGGCATTTATAGTGTCCAACATATGACACATGGGTTATGTTGCTCTTTACTAAATAAATCAAACATCATGCTAAACAGTGTCTATAGGTATTTGTTAAACATATAAAAAAAATTAAAGATAAAATTAATGTTGGTAAGATATTTTTTTTTGGAGACAGTCAGATAATTATTTACATTGAACTTAAGAGCAACTATATTAGTGAGTTGGACGTCACACTTTTACTGAGAACCTTAAGGTATTATGTTTATAGGTCTCACACTTATGAGACTTAACTCACCTCGCACTTGCCAAAACAATCTCCACCTCAAGTGTGAACCATCCAAGGTCCCCTCAAGCAAAAGCTTTTTTTCATCCATACACTTTGTTGCACTGCCGTTAGCCGCATTAAACGGGACACGCTATCTGACCACACTTTGTCAGCAAGATTTTTGATACAAAGAGCTGGTGAGACCATTCGTCGAATCATCAGCTATGATATCACTGTTGGGTCACGAGGGAGCAATAGATGATCATCATATTAGACTTAAAAGTAACTATACGAGTAAGTTAGACACCGAACTCTTCCTTTAAACAATTTGATTTATAACTTTGTCCTTTTTACTTAATTTAATTTTCTATACCTATATATATTTATAGAGTTTTAAAATTGTGAATTATTGATACAGCCATGCTCGATCTTACTATAGTTGATAAGAAATAAAGGTGCAGCTGTCGTGTGTTGTGTTACCCACTTCACTTTGCGGGCATTTTCCATTCCACTGCTTCAATCAAATAAAAATAAAAATTGTATACCTAACTTTGATAACGTGCTTGTTAAGTCTCAAGTGTATCTGTTGCATCATGGGTTCCACTCTTTGTTGACATTTGGTCACATCTCATATTTCTCATTCATATAACTTTGTATATTCGTTCTTCTTTTATAGTATAAGTTACGATTCTCATACTTTATGACATGGAAATGGAATATGGCTTCAAAAGAAGTGAAGTAATAACTTTTCTTATTGCTTTTCTTTTCTTTTTTGATAGATACAAATACAACTTTAACCGTCTTTTTTTTCTTTTTTGACATAGACAAAGCCATATAAACTGCTAAAATTTATTTATAATTGTGAAGTTTGAGATTTGAATTCGGATGAATATATTTGAGGTAAGGTGAAGAGTAGATCACTTTAGGACGCTCTAAAAAATAAATCTAAAATTAGACCTAAAATATATTCTATATGAGACTGTCAATGTTAATTTTAATTTTTTTTTTGAAGCAACTTTAAAGTTAAAATTATTGGAAAACTATTTGAAGTCGTCAATGTCAAAAGAAAATCGAATGATTTGTCCACTTTATATATTGAAAAAGCTATGTTAAGACATATTATGTAGATACAATTATTAATTACTTTATATGTAGAAATGTTCTTACGGTTTGATGTTTTGTATGAATATTTGAATATTAAATAAAAATTCAATGTTTTTCGAAATTCATTTTTTTATAGTATTTATTAATTACGACTCAAATTGTAGTTTCACCTTAGAACTACGAATATTGTTATTTGAATAATTAAGACTTAGAGTGTGTTTGATTTGCTAAAAAATAAGGGACTGAACCTGACAACTTCAGCTGTATTGTGTTTGATTTTAAAATTATTCCTGGTATTAGACAAACTAGAGGTCAAAAGACATGACAAAAATTAAAATTGTTGTCTTGCACTGAATCACAAAACAACTTTTTGTCATATCCACACGTTTTCAAAAATACCAAAATAACTTGTTATCCATCAAACATCTTACAACACAAAATCTATCTAATATCTTGAATGTTTGTCCTATCTTATAATGTCCTATAGTTTTTTATCTAGTGCTAACACTTTACATTACAGATCAAACAAAATCTTATAAAAACAATTAATTGTGACTTTCTACAACACATTTTTTTAACTATAAAGTAAATAGTTATAGTTTATTTTCTTACATAAGCAAATAGTATAGTTACATCTTACAATTTAATAATCTTGATTAGGCATGACAATAAAACTCATACCCGCGGGTACCCGCCCAAACCTTATCCGCTTTGACGGGAAAACCCGAGTTGAATGGGTTTGAGTTTGGGTACGGGTTTTCTCCGATTTCAAAAGATGGGTTTGGGGCGGGTAACAGGGACATTGATACCCACCCCGAACCCGCCCCGCTTATGTTAAAATGAGATTTTACCTCTTTAAAATTAGAAACTCTTAAACAATCTTTTAAATTATATTCATATGTTTATTTTTAATTTTTAATTTGAGTAATAAAGAAATGGTTTTCTCTATTTCTTTTATTTATTTAAAAAAATATTGTTAAAACAAAATAATTTTGGACTTTTAACCTTTTTTTTTAATAAAAAAATACTAAAATACAATCATAATTCATGTGGAAAGAGGCGTAACAGGATACCCGAACCCCGTTGGGGATACCCGATCCCCATTGGGTAGGGGTTTTGGGGTTATACGTTTTATCCCCGCATGAAATTGGGATGAGTTTGGGGAAACCCGAACTTTATGGGTTTGGGTTTGAGGATGGCAAAATCCGCCTCCGTCCCGCCCCGTTGCCATGCCTAATCTTGATAATTTTTAACCAAAAATAACTTTCTTTGGCAAGAAGGAAAAGAAAAAAATGATAAGAAAGACAATACTAAACGTTTAAGAAACGTTTCTACAAACACTGAACCGTGTATTGACCATAATTTCCATGAAGCTACAAAATTTTAACTTGGACGTTGACACATGTTTGCCGTTGACCCACCATGTCTACAAACAGTCAATAACAGAATGAAAAACATGCCGTGCAGTGCAGTTCACCTCGTTGCATATCAGAAAATAACGTTTTTAGCATTTTCTAGCCACCTTATTTTTTGGTATCAACGGGATATTTTATGCGCGCAATAATCTTAAAATATCTGATTAAGTTGAAAGTGACAGAATCATTTTTTTTCTTTTTTTGGTCAAGTAATTTAATGGCTAAAAATTTCACCCATAAAATAGATAAGTGAGATGATCAAAGTTTGAATTCCGGTCTTGTGCATATATAATGTAACATCCTTATCAATTGAGTTAAACCCACATGACGAGACTTTCATAACAACAACCTAAAAAATACCCAAAAATCAAATACCAAACGAAACACCCACATGTTTATTTTGATGTAACACGTAGGGAACATTCTAAAAAATCGCACATGATTAATAATATATAGTCATAAATTTACTGATAATATGATAGTACATAGCAAAATTAAACATGGTCGATCTTCACAGTGGCGAACGATGTACTCTAGTGACTGAAGGTAGTTGGTGGTGGAGCTCTGTTGACCGACCGCCACCACCTTATTAATATAATTAATTTAACATATACTAAAATGTATTTTATTGATATTATTATTTTTTGCAACCCAATGTTATTCTCAGTGACTTACTTTCTCATAATTTTTTATAAAATCTAATTTATAAAACATATTTTAAAAACTAAAAAATAAAATTGTTTCTAACATGTTTTCTAAACTTCCTAATTTTGCCACTTGTAAGCCCAATACTTTAGTGAAAAAGAAATAAAAATTGCCACTTGTAAGCCCAATATGGTTTGGGCTAAATATAACCCATTAATTGAAAAATTCTCTTCCTGTCTCTTTGTCCTTGGTTAAAAACTTCATAACGCATTTTTAGATTTATTTTTTTGCCTTTGATTTGAATTTTTTCCAAATTTAAACTAGAAAAACTTCGAAAAACACATTTTTCCTGCATAGCTGATCATCAGATCACATGAAGGACCAGATGCAATGCGTGCCATAAGCGGGCTCTGGTGGGGGAACCCGTAGGAAGGGGGGATGACCCGCCGAATTCACATCAGAAATCGTCAGAACACAAACGAAATCTTGAATTGCGTATAGAAACAAAACGAACCACTTCTATTCTCGGAGTTGAGGTATATGAAGAATGGCTTTTTGGTCCCTTTCGTCCAGTGGTTAGGACATCGTCTTTTCATGTCGAAGCAACTTTTGGATGTATGGTTCACCGATTGATTTTTGGGAGCACCGTAGATAACAAGCACATAAATAGGCATATATGTTAGCATGTATATACTGGCATCCAATTTGTGCCATTTTAAGATGGTCAGAGTTTTTTCTGGAAGTAGAATTTGATGTTTGTTTAGGAATCTCGTATGTAGAAATGTGTGTTTTTGAATAACTTATCGTTGAAATGGATAAAATTTTATACTTAATAAAAATGTGGTATTTGTTTCATTTGCTTTGCAACTCTACACACCGAGATTGTTACAGACTTATAGGTTTGAAGAAAATATATCTTGTGTACTTGTAGTGTATAAGTGATTAAAATAGAGACCCTTATGATATGTGAATAGGTTTAATATGATAGCCACTATCAAACATTACCAATTTTGTAGTGGTTAGTAGCATTTTTTTTCTTCTGTATATTGAAAGATTATAAAAGAATGCCAGGATATGTTTGCTGTCTCATTATTTATTTATATTTATAACCCGGACCAAACAAGACATGATGTGCACGTTCAAAATAAAAGGTAAACCATAATCTCTATGAAGAATATTTATGATTCTTTAAAACATTGGACATTGCTTCTAATTATGCAGGCTAGTATTTAATTAGATTGCTATATTCATACTTGGATAAGGTCTAATTAATAACAATGTTTGATTGTACGTAATGTCATAATCCTCTTGCTACGTGAGCCATACACACCTCTTTTGGAATGTTTTGGTTGGTTGTGTACCTTGTTGACTTGATCCATACCACTTGTTTTCATGAATAGGACATCAAATTTTTCATATACAAATATCTTTGTCCATAAATCTCAATGACAACTGCATAACAAATGATGATTAATTTATTTAGGACTTAAGATTTAAAAACTAATTTATACTATTTAGCGTGAAGAATCAATAAAGGTCCTCCAAACAATATTCGAATTAAAACTGAAATGGACATATTACAAAACAACCAAAAATTATGGGTTATGTCAATAACACCATCATAATTGTAGTTCGTAGCATGTGTTCAATTGTTAATGGCCCATCTGCTCAACACTTATTTATTCATTTTTTGTTAAATAAACAATATTATCTAAATTATTAGTTAGCACCATTTTGCAATATTGATTATGTTAACTTAAATCATAATTTCCGAACCACTAGTACATACACTTATAAAAAATGAAATTCTTATTATATTAAATTAGGACATAATAAAAATACATTAAGTATTGTTTAAATTAAAGATCAAAACTATATACTCGTAATCGATAATTTATTTTTGAACTTAATATGAATAAAAAAATTATTTTGAATTTAATTAGAGAAAATATAAAAACAATTAACATAATATTAATTTTAAATTAAAAATAATTCACAATTGATTTTCTTTTATTCTCGTGGATTAAATATGACTATTATAGTCATACATTTCAATAAAAAATAACACCAACATTTATATGCACACAAACACACACACACACACACAGATATATATATATATATATATATATATATATATATATATGTCATTTTTCATGTATTAAATATGACTTTTTGGGTCATGCATGTCATGTGAGAATATTATATATGATTGAAATACAAAGTAATCGTAATTTTTTTAACTCATTATTCTATTCTTACAAAACCGCTATTGCGTTTTTGTATCTATTAGTTATCAAATAACTTAGTATTATTTAAATAAGGGTTAAATATATTTTTGGTCCCTATAGTTTTGCAGAATTTCGTTTTTAGTTCATGAAGATTTTTTTTTCACATTTTGTAATCCCTGAAGTTTTTTCAATCAGTGTTTTTAGTCCCTACTTTTAATCAAACTCTTGTATACTTTCACATTTTTGGACGGTTCTTTGTATTCATGTTTGTAATATTATAAGAACATCTCCGATAAAAATTTAGAATTTTTTAACATAAGATGGATTATTTATTAATTTTTATGTGCAAAATTTCATAATGAAAAGTGTATGTTAAAACCAAGATAAACTACGATATAATCACATTTTTTTATTAATATTCTATTATTATATCAGAATTAAAACGTAAGTGAAGATGAAATAATGAAAAATGTATGTTAAAACCAAGATAAACTACCTTATCCTCAGTAAGTAGAGGAAGACAAAGACAATATTTTAAAATTCGAATCAAACTTTAAGCTATTGTGAACTTCAGGTCATGGTTCAACTGATCGGATTGTGGTTGAACCGGTTAATAAATAATACATTATAAACTTTTAAATCCAAACAAAACCCATATAAACTTACCCTAATATTTTGCTACTTATTAAACAATTTCACAAAGAACCCTCATCACGCTCCATCTCTTGCTGCCTCATCTCTGGTTTCATTTCCTTTCTTCTTGCATCTTATTCAACCATTCACCCTCCTTCTTCCTTTTTTAATTATCCATTCCCCATCACATGCATACAAAAGGTGGATAAGAAAAGAGAAGATAGGTCATCCGGAAGAAATTGAAGAAGATATTTTTTTTTGAAGTTTTAACTTAAACATTGGAATTGAACAGTCTTCTAAAATGGATTAGTTTAGACGACGAAAGAATGAATGTATATAAAGGAACACGAATAAAGTTTATGCTGTGTTAATTCTTACACATCATTACCACCATATCGTAATAAATATTTCCAGTTATTGATTTATTGTTTCAATTCATTGGTAATGACATCTTCCATTTGTACTTGCCAGCGTTTCAGACTTTCAGCTACAAAAGGAAAGAAACTTAATCAAAACAATAAATTCTTAATAAAACAAAAACGATTTTATCAAATCTATCGGCAACGTGCCATTCTTACAAATGTCCTCTCTTCTCCTTCATTTATCATTAAATTAATTTAATGCTTTAATTTTTTCGAGCAAACAAATTAATTCGATTTATTTAGGATTTAAGATTTAAAAACTAATTTATACTATATAGTAATGATTTGTCTATTGAATTTTGATCATTCAGATTTAGTTTGACAAAAATTAACAAATAATAAGTTTACTTATAAAGAAAGAGTTTATAGTGAATATAGTTATAACAGATAAGACATCAACAATCAAAATATGAGTTAATTTATGGCGGATGACATATAGCATATCAGTCAAACTAATTATGTCAAACTAATTTTTTTAAAACTTCATATTGGACCCAAGAACTAACTAGTCAGTGAGAAATCAATTCCACCGTCTATTTGTGAGTACATCCATAAAAAGCCAACAACATAAAAAATGACATAAAAATAATTCAAACCCAAGATTTTAAGAGGAACACCATCTAAAACTTCAAAGTAATTTATACATAGCATTGGTTGTACGAAAAAACTAATTTATACAACTAGCAAGTGATTCTTTATGTTGTTTTTAAAAATCCACGGGTGAAAACTTTTCTTAGGGGGTGTAAAGTGACATTGTTTGCAACACATGAGTCCTTTGAAAGAAAAAGTGTGACACATTGAAAGCTCTAGTAAAGGCTAATTACCACGAGTACTTGCTTAGTTGCTTGTAGTTGTGCGCAGACTTGTCAAATTAATTTGACTATAATTTTTAATTTTTCGATGAAAAAGAAACATTTTGTTTTATAAACCTAAAGGAAGTCGTATCATTCTTTAGAGTGTGTTTGGATGGGGGATTTTAATGAGGAAAAGTAATATTTTGAGGGAATTAAAATATTTTGGGTTAAACTTCATTGTTTGAATAATAATTTAGAGAATTTGTGAAATTCTAAGAATTTTGAAATGAATTTATTCCTTCCAAAAATGAGGAATTTTAAAATAACACCTAATTAGAGAGGATTGAAAATTCCCTTCATGTGTTTCTAATTTAATATGTAATGTATTAAAAATTGAAATAAAACTGGTTTAATAAAAAATAGAAAACTGAAAAGAAAAAAAAAAGAAGGAAAAAGTCAATGATGAACCACCACCAGTCAACACTGGACCACCACCGGTCAACGCCATGGAGCACGAAATGACCACCTTCGGCCATTATACTCTGGCGTTGACCGATGTTGACTGCTACGGTACCCACCATATTGTATTTAATATTATTTATTAAAATTGTTATTTAATGCTAAATAGAATTGTTTACAACCAATAATTAGCCCAATTAATCTGTCAAAAAAATTAGCGCAACAATAAAATTAATTTAGTCAATAATTATTGTTTATAATTAGTACACGTTTAATCGCATTAATTACTTATCCAAACAAAAAACATCTATTAATTAGCGTAATTAATTGTAAATAAAAAATTAATGTAATTAATTCAGTTAATAAAATATACTTATTTTTTTTTATTAAATAGAATTGTTTACAGATTTACAACCAATAATTCGGCAATTTTTTTTTTTTGAATTATATACATGTTAATTAATATTAATTACATCGTTAATTATAAAGAGTTTCTAAAAAATTTACATTAAAAAGAGAAGAAAATCAATAAATTATAAGAATGAAAATGAAAAGAATTTATCGTTAAACTCCAAACAATAAATTTCATAAATGAAAGAAATTCAACTAATTGATCCAAATAATAAATTTTACAAATGAAAGAAATTGAAATGAAGCATTTGAATTCCATGAATTTTTAAATTTCATTGATTTTCAAATTGCTTCATCCAAACACACTCTTAATGATTCATCAGAAGATCTAGCATAATTTTATTTCATTGAGTCATATTTCAATCGTTGCCGTTTTAAGTTTTTTTTTAACAAAAACTATATTTACTACAAATTTATTCAATATAAATTAATTTATCAGCAATCTAGTATTTTATACTACTAAACCATATTTTTTTTACTTCATAAAGTAATCCATGACAACATAAATATCAATGAACATTGAATACATATCTAAACTAGCTTTCACATATCTAAACTAGCAAAAGATAATTATAACAACAAAAATAGATTAATTAATTAGATCCCAACATAACATCCATAATTAACATGTTACAAAACTTAAAACTCAACCGTTCATTCTTCATTTCCTACATTGTCTCTCTTTCATCAATCCTTTCTTTTTTCTCTCTAGATTATAACTAGATTATAGATAATTAATTTAATTAATCAATCAATCTATTTTTTCTCTTGTGATTATTAATTAATCACTTTTCCAAAATTCCACGTCGTACGTAAACACCGTTAGAACCGGTCTATCATCATCATCATCTCAATTCTCATCTATTCTATTCCTTTTTCCCCCTTTCTCTTTCTCTAGGGTTTTTCTTTTCAAATTTCCCCAATTCAATTTCATCTTCATCTTCTTCAATTTCTTCATCAAATTTTCACACAATCTCAACTACATCGTTTCAAGATGATGCCCCCAGGCCTCGTTTCGAATCTTCAAGAAGCACTTCAAAATAGAAAAGGAACCGCTCCAAAACAACAAGAACCAGAAGATTCAAACGACACCGTTTCTACCACCACTGAAGATAACCCTATCGAATTCGATGAATCAAAACCAATCATCTTGCTTACAAATAGCGATGGAGTTGAATCACCAGGTCTTACACATCTAGTTGAAGCTCTCGTTCTTCAAGGACTTTACAATGTTCACGTTTGTGTTCCTCAATCGTGCGTTCTATTTTAATTTGTTTTGTGAAATCAAATTTTGATTTTGATTTTTTGTTATTGAATAATGTGGAATGTGTTTGTAATTTTTGTTAGTTGCTGAAATGGTTGCTTTAGGGATAAATCTGTTTCTGGTCATTCGGTTACAATTCGAGAAACCGTGGAAGCGATTTCTACTAAACTTAATGGTGTTATTTCCGCATTTGAGATTTCAGGTATTAACTTGATTCAATTATGTTTCTAAATCTGCTTATTTTGTATTTGGAATGTGATTAATGCTTATGATACCAAAAGATATGAATTTATTATTGTTTTATAATTATTTAGGAACTCCTGCGGATTGTGTTTCGTTGGCTTTATCCGGGGCGTTGTTTTCGTGGTCAAAGCCTGTTTTGGTTAGTATTTATTATATCTTGAAATCGTAAATTAAATCAGTTATGTGCTTGTTCTAATAAGGAATTGCTTTGATTTATGAATCATGAAGCGATTTGAATTGAATTTCAGGTTATTAGTGGGATTAATCAGGGATCAAGCTGCGGCCATCATACGTAAGTTGCTGACTTATGGTTAGAGATAAGTTATTTAGATCTGAAATAGGACTTATGAGTTACGTCGACACATATTAATGTTATGTATGCGTTGATTTGATTTCAAGCTGTGTATCTATGTATGTATCTCATGCTTTAAAATACTCCAGGTTCTACTCGGGGGTTGTTGCTGGAGCTAGGGAGGCATTACTAAGTGGTGTACCATCATTATCAATATCATTAGATTGGTAAGTTGGTGATTCCATACATCTGGTTTCAACTATGCTCTCATGGTAGAGGTTATGTGAACTGGTGTCATATCCTGTTATAGGAAGAAAGATGAAAGTAAAGAAACTGATTTCAAGGATGCAGTTGAAGTCTGTTTACCGTTGATAAATGCAGCTATCAGGGATGCTGGAAAGGAAACTTTTCCCAAAAACTGCTTTCTAAATATAGAAATTCCGAGGTCACCTTTGAGCAACAAGGTGTGTAACTTTATTATACATTGGATGGTTTTATTTCCATATGTTTTACTGCATTCCGCAAATGCTAGCCCTCTAGGTTTTGGTCCATATGAAATCTGGTGTGCATGATAGTATTCTAGGGATTTTGGCTAATTGGATGGTTTTATTTCACAGTTGTTTTTTTCTCGCATATTGTTTACACTGATGCAGTGGTATCATTTTAATTGACAGGGTTTCAAATTGGCCAAGCAAAGTATGTGGAGATCCACACCAAATTGGTTAGCTGTTTCAAATAGCCGATATCCAACTGGTCATTTCTTGGCAAACCCACAAGGTGGCCTAGGTCTTCAGTTTGCACAGCTTGGCCGAGATGCCTCTGCAGCTGTAAGTGTCCTAACACTACATGCTTATGAAACATGTCTTATGTTGATATTTTCTATCTAGTCTTGAGTGATTTTAATGATTCTAATTCATTATTGCTGATATTGGAATTCATGTCTTCTTCAGGGTGCGGCTCGTCGGTTGGCTACACAGAAAAAGAATTTGGAGGTTATTGAATCAACTGGAGCTGCAGGAAAATCTGATACAAATCGAGTGAAGAAATACTTCAGACTAGAGGTAAATAGGAAGAGAGGAGGATGGGGGTCTTGATTAGAGTTTGCTATAATCTTGTACAAATCCTATTAATATTGAATTTTATGAAGAATAGATTATCATAGAAGTTATCTTCATACTTGAGAAGATTTAAGTTTTTAACCATGAGTTATACCTTTCTTTATAGTTCAGATTTTTAATCTGTTCCCTTCATACATTATGTGTTATATTTGTATTTCAATTCAATAAATGTAAATTGTTTCTCACAAATTATTTGTATTGAACTTTGCTATATTCTACTTGTACCTTCAGTTTTTGGACAAGCAGCAGGAAGAAATAGAGGATGAAGATCTGGATTACAGAGCACTGGAAAGTGGATATGTAAGTTGGAATATGAAATCATTTTCTGAATTGATATTAGTTATTTTTAACTATATTATATTTTCCAGAGGGTTGTGCGCAACTACGTGCACATATCTTTATGTTTTGTCATACATATATCGATTTTGCTCCCTTCTCATTCTGATGGATTCTTGGATGTGATTTGGAGAAACAGGTTGCAGTGACTCCGGTATCCATTTCTCCTCATATTGAGACCGATATTCAAACGGCAACTTCTGATTGGATTTCTGCTGTGACTCCTGGAGGACAGTAAATTAAAGATTCAGTGTGATTGTGTTATGTGTACATCAGAGATTTATGATAATTCTTTCTTTTCATTTTTCTTCCTTAAAGCAAAGATGGAGCAGAAGTGGTAGTCACTCACACCAATTCAATAGTTGATTTCTATTTGTACTCTATATTTTTACATTTTTTTTTTGTTTCCTTCTTCATTGTTTCAGTTCCTTTGGCCACTTAGATTTCTGATTTGAAGCAAAAGCTTCTTGTAATTTTCTTGGGCATGTTTTAGTAAAATGCCATCTGGTCTGTTTGTAATATCTATTGCTAGCAAAACACTGCAACAGCTTGTAACATTTTTTGTTCATTTCTTTCAGATAGTTAAACTTTGGTTTGATGATTTATTGCAAATGTGCTCTTAATTTATTGAAGTAATCGGTTGCAAATTTGCATTTGGGTTGATATTGTCCAGATTATTTTGTTGAAAGTATTAAATTCCAAAGTTGAATATTATTCTGTAAAATGCAAACACAAAATTTATTACTAAAAGCTTAAAAGTAATACTACTAATCTCTATAATGTTAAGTTTGTTTAGGGATGTTATTGTCAAACAAAATTAGTAAATTGAGGTAGATTGTAATGATGGATACTTAATAGAACTAATTACTGCGTTTTTGGATCAAAACTGGAGTACCACAGAAGGACAAGTGTAGCACAGACATGGACGGTTGAAAATCATTGTCGGCAGAATGAATGTACAGAAGCATTGCAATTTCCTTGACCTCATACATTGTTTGGGTTCCATTAATATGGCTGAAATGAAACACCAGCTAGCTATCCTATATAGTACTATCTAATGGATTTAGATTGCATTCATGCATTTAGGAGAGATTTGGCCAATCAAACGGTCTAAATTTAAAGCAGTTTTAATCAAACTGCATAACTGTTTTAAATTTGGACCGTCTGATTTTAATCGAGCAGTCAAATCTCTCCTAACTGCATGCAGTCCAAATCCCTATCTAATCCATACCTCAATAAAAAAGGTACGATGATTAATAACATTAGCTAGTTCAAAAATAGTAACTTTTTGTTTGCAATAGTGACAAATTTGGAACAATTTGTGTGGACGCTTATAATAGTGATTAGAGGATATACCTCTTTTATTCTCTCCGCTTATAATAGTAGAGTATTTTGGAGGCACTCGTTAGCGACACCCTTAATTGTTTTAATACCCTTTAGTGGTGGTTATTGTATTAACATTTTAGCAAAACAAAGGTGTCATGATTTGATTGTCTTTTTATTCAACTATTGAATTTACAAATTGGTTTACCGTTTGTCATACATGCCACTTCTTTTAATAGTAACTTGTTTGGTTTATTTGAAAGTCTAAGAATAATTTGGTGTTCAATGATAACACGTAGACCTGACCAATTGATATTGTCTTAGCCAAATTTATAACTCTATTGACTCTTTTGTTTTCCAAGCAGCTTGGATTGTTCACTTAGGAAACATTTTCAAAGTCCATGTGGATGATAACTCCCTCAGCAATCAAATTCTACATATTGGTTAGGGTATATTGTGCACTATTTTGAAAACAAGTGAAAATGAGAGAAAAAAAATCTTTTTTTTTAAAAAAAAGACTTTAAAAAGAAATATAGGGTATAATTGTGCAGTATTTTCAATTTTATTTTATTAAATCAGTGCTATTAATGAAATATGAAATTACACATATTTTTTCCCCTCAAATTGAGCACTTGATAAGATGAGTTTCACTCATAATTCTACTGTGGCTCACCTTTGAGAGATGAGCTTCTTATTCCTATAACTCCTCTTCAATCTTCAAATAGGGTAGGGGGGAAACCTTTAAAAAGGTGCATCACATTGGAAATTGTCCTACATTTTTTCCTCTTTTTAGATTGAGTGTTTAAATGAAAAAGGAATAGGGTGGAATTATTTTCAGAAAATCCTAAAGAATGATTCCGGAACACTAGTTAAACATATTAATAAGAAAATTTGATCTTGAAAATTGTACATTCAATATCTTAAAAATATAAAAGATTATATTTTTAATATTAATTTTCCTAATTTTTTTTATATGCTTAACAAGTGCCTCGACATGATCCATTATGAAGGAATAAATTTGGGCCTACAATACAAAGGCCATCAAGTTGGGCTTTGATATACTTTATGTACAATGACATGAAATGAGAGGCTTGTGGGTCGAACTTTGTAATTCTTTACTTCACATGTCAATGTCAAGGACATCCATGTTATGAATGAAATTCTAGAGCCTATCCCAAAGTCTTCTCACTTTGTTGTAGAATGCCAATGGGACACAATTGTTGCTCACTTTATGTGCATGTTTGATTCATATCCAAATCCACATCAAAAGCAAAATTGCTTCTATCAACAATACATAATTTTTCTTTCTTTACATGAGTAAAAAAAGTTTGACACAAGAGTTTGAAGGTAAAAGATTCAATCTAAGCGTATTTCACGCAAGACCTATCCAAATATATAGGGTGAACTACACTTGCATCACTCACTATATATAAGGGAATGAGGCAAATAATTTTTAATAAGAAATATTTAGGTGAGTTGAATTTCGGAGATAAAATTTGATTTGAGTATAGTCAAGTGAATAACTAATGTATTAAGATAAATATGATTTTAAATTGCAGTTGCTGACATGATTGCAATTGTAGTTATATTGATAACCTTTATATTGAGGCAAATGCGGTTGATTTAGTAAAAAACCGTAGTCGCAATTTCGTGTTGTTGCATGTGAGGTTAAGTCCCACATTAACTAAAAAAGTGGAGGTTGAACACTTTATAAGTGATATCTCCATAAGTTTAACGCCTTAATATTTTGAGTAAAAATGTGGTGTCCAACTCACTTGTTCTGAGCCTAATGTGAATGATCCCCGACTCCGTATGACCGTTGCAAAGACATCAAAATCTTTTATATTGGCACACATAATTTAAAACCATAACCGACCTTGATTCAATCTTGGTCCTTTAATTATGACTCTTTGGTCTATATGTACTGTAAAGGGGTAGTGAAACATGATAATAACACAATCAAATCAAAGAAAGGAAGATGGGGTAACAAAGAAAAAAAGAGGTCAGAGTGAATAGAGAATTTATTTTATTTTATTTTACTTCCTAACTTTGTTGCTTAATTAATTCCTGTGAAAAAAAAAGCATCTAGAATAAAAATGAAATGATTCTGAAGATGTTTGGGCTGGCCCTTTAGAAAAGAAAACTTTCTAAGATTCTGAGCCATGCATAGAAAATTGGAAATTGAATAGACTGCAAAATAATTCATACCCCTTCTTCCTATCATATTAGACCAAATTAGAATCTATTTCTATAATTATGGGCCCTTCAAATTATTGAAGTAACGCGGTTCCGGCTGTAAATAAGAGATAGATACATCTTTAATTATGTCATATTTTTCTTAATCATAGAAAACAAACGATAACCGGTAGTTAGTTGGTTCAGTAGTGATCGACGCTGAATTTGGTAGGAGGGTCACAGTTTGATTCTCCGCAACTGTGATCGGGAGACAGTTGAAACTACTTGATGCAAAAAATGACAGCCGAACCAGATACTCGAACTAGATTAAACAATCCAGTAGGTCAGATATTCATAGTGAACAAAAAGAGAAAGATAGATAGTACATCTTTAATTTAATTATGTGATATTTTTTCTTAATGATAGAAATTTACACTGATTCAAAGATAATCATCAACACAAGGATTGAGTGGGTGGGGGGTATATATTATATGCATGAAATCAGCATAAGATTGAAAGGTGTTATGTTTCCCTAACAACTATTACTAGATTCTTTAAAGAAGATTCCATATGTTATATCACATTACAATCATAAATTTGTGGAATGCTCTTTTTATGTAATCAATAATATTGTAATGTTTCTTTACTCATTTTTTTGTTAATAGTAACACATGTATATATCATGATTAATTCTTTTAGTCATTTTCTGCTTTATGATATTGATAGCTAGCAAATTGCAATTAAGGGGATTTTAAATCAGAATCTTTGCTTTGAAGTTTGAACTTAATGAATATTGTAATCACCATTAGATTATGTTAACGTTGTTGGTTTTTATATGAGATCACATGAATACCGTGCTCTTAGTTAATTATCTGCATGTGTTTAATTATTTACGTAACCTTAAACCATAAGGAAACCAAGATTAAGAGAAGACATCAAGCATGGTAAACATAGTTTCACATCGATTATCAATAAATGATCTATGAATAATATATAAGTCACATATCTTATAATATATCCAATAATTTGTATGTTATTTTACTATTATAATAACTGATTCATATTATTCCTAAAAAAATTCTTCAGAGAAACTATTATTCCTTGAAATCTGTTTACATTAATATGATAGTATATATTTAGATGTTTATGGTAATCAATTATTAAACAATATAATCTTATTTACTTGTGCTCTATAAAGCACAGACAGACATGGACACCAGACATGACAGAGACACTGACACGTCGATGTACCCATAATAATTTGAGAAAATAAACATAATTCAATATAATCATAAGTATTTGTGTCATGTCAGATGTCCGTTTCCATAACACCATATTTCATATCTTGAGATTAATGTTTTTCTTTTTTTGAAAGTTATTACCTGAGCTAAAATATGCACATTAATTCTTCCTATTAAGATTGTATAGTAATCTTATCTTAATCATTTAAAGATGTAAAAAGTGCTTGTTTGATTTATAGACATGTTTCCACCTTCACATTCTCAAACTGCACCAAAGCTAGTTCTCTGTTACAACTATATATTAGAATTTGAGAGGCCTATACTCAACCACAAAAGCTAGATTGAGAGTTGAGGTTTGCACTACATTATAAATGCTATCTTTGCCATATCTCTAGCCAATGTGGGACTTCTAACACTATATCTCTTAGAGTAGGTTTTTTTTCTTTTTCTTTTTTTTTTGCCAAATTAATTGAAGATCATTTCGATCCCAAGTCTAAAAGAGCCGAGCTTCAACAAAGGTAATTGCTTTCACGTGGCAGCTCATTTTAGATAATGCTTCTATTTATCGAAATCTCTTTATTCGCAGAGTCATTTGAGATATTAAAGGGTCAAATATGCGTTATGTGGTCGCTACCAAGAAACAACTCATCACTTGTTTTTAACCTACGATTTCTCGCTTTTAAGTGCCGTATTTGGCTGTGAATTGGCTTGGGTGCAACGTATATTTTATTATGCCACCTGAATTTTGTTTTGTTTATTCTCAATTTTTGTTCATTCCGAAGTGGATATCATCTGAAACATCTAGTGACTTTGGTTTGACAACTTGGTGGTGTGGATGATTTCAATGTCGCTTACATATACCACCGTTGGGGAAATTTGGAGGAGTGCCGAAAACAACAACAATGTACAATGCGAAATTAAATAACTCACTTATTCAACAATCTCTTCTTCAAATGTGAATATCTTACATACTTGATCTAAGTACTAAGACCCCACTCTCGCTTCTCCACACCAAGTCGAACTAGAGCTCTATTACCACTAATTGAAGAATCTAACAGAATACCGAAAACAACAATAAATCAATGCTCAAAGATGAAAATACTACATCTCCGTCTAAGACCTCAAAACATTAAATATATAGAAAATCTTCTCTTAGAGTTATATATTCCCCATTCACAATCAACAAATGATTAAATTACTCAAACACCTTGGTGCTATAATCTAGCTCACCTCTGGGCACGTAAAACAATGGTTAAGTTTGTTTTTAATTTTAATCATCATTAAAATAAAACTAATTGATGTCGGTGTTAACTTCTTTGGCTTAAGATATTCCAAGTTTCCAACTATAACTTTCAATTAATTAATCTTCTATTTTTCTTGTCTCCCTTTTTCATCCCTTTTTTCCCATCAAAAGAATGATGTTTTTTTCTAAAACTTTAACCAATTTATAAGCAAAAGCAAAGATCAAGTTTTCCCCAGGTAAAGCAAATGTCAAGACTTGACAGATGGACCCATGTAAAATTCCATACAATGCAAAAGTAATAATTATGTACTAAAAGTGTGATATGTCTATGGAAAAATTGTACCGTGACATATACTTTTACAAGCATGCGTTTCATATCCCGGCCAGTACATTAGAATTACAGTGTTTCACCGTATTTTACAAAAATCATAGAATGTAACTTTTAAAAAATTACTGTAGATATATTACCGTGATTCTGACGTATCTATCGCGATACCAAAAATATACTAAATATTAGTTTATAGTAAATATTACGAGTCCTCGTTCCAAGAGTTTTAAGACAATTATTCCACTTTAAACCACCTATTAAAGGGATTCACAATGGAATTTGTCACATTGCAATTAATTTTCATAGGAAAAATAAAATTTGTGCAAGAAAGGAACATGCAACCTAAACAAGTACATATATCCCTATACATATACTGCAATATTTTAATTAATCAGTTTAATGAAGCTCATTATCTTAATGAAATTGTACTAGTAATTTAATCACAAAATAGTTCATAAGTATAAATTGGTAAAAAAACAAATATATTCTTGTTTGATTCTTGTGGATCACATCAAGATATGCTATAAGTACCAGCAGTGTAGCATCCCTAGCCAGCCTCCTAGCTAGTGTCTAGCAGAGCAGAATTTGGCGTCAAGTGGCAACAAGTTGACCATGGTATATGTACGGATTTTTGTCTTTGTTTTGACATCATCATCCATAAATGTCAAAGAGACAGAGTGTGGAAGCAACAGAACAATGTGTCAACATAAAGTACTGCAAAACTAAGCATATATTACCGCTATACGACTAAGTGTATGTTTGGTATCAGAGTTAGTATATCAGAATCACAATGATATATATCCATTGTGTGATTTTGGTGAAACTATATAGTGTAATTTCTGCAAAATCATGATAGAACATCGTAATTCTGACATATTGACTGTGATACCAGACATAAGTTAATTGTTATACAATAAAGAAAATTAAATATAGAGTGCTAGATAGTACTACATTTCATAAGGGAAATAATATTAAATGATACACAAAAATACATAGTTTTTAGTTGACAAACATGTGAAAGAAAATAGACATATTTATGGAACTATTGAGCAAGCATCTCTTAAGGATACAACCTCAACTAGTAAGGTTCATGTTTGCAAAGTTCAAGAGATATGATATGATAATTAAATGCATGGAATATTTAATTAATTGAACTCACCACATAAAATAAAATTAATATATACACATGAAAATGTCCTATTAAAATATAGTAGCCAATGATCCAAAGCTGATGACTCAATTACTTGAAGGAAGGATTGGTTTGGTGAGAATTTTGTCTGGTGGTTGATAGAATGATAATGGTGATGATGAAGATGTTGTTGTTGAAGATGGCAATGATGACATGATGAGAGAATCAATAAACTCCACTTGATCATTATTTGATGCAGCCACAATTTGTTGATGATGATGATGATCTTGTGGACAAATTATACTCTCTTCAATTTGGTTGATAACTTGATGATGATGATGATCATGTTCTTGTGAAGAAGCAGAAAAAGAAAATGGAATGCTACAAACATAATCATCTTTTATAGTTTCACATACTTTTGGCACAATAGGCTCAAGTTCAACCAAATGATGCCAAGTATTTGGAATTGGATTGATAAAATTATTATCAACAATATCAAAATTTTGTGTGGCACCTTCACTTTTTGTGGCAATAATTTGATGATTTTCTTGAATATTTGGATTGAGATGTTGGAATAATGACCATGTATCTAATTGATCATAAGAAGGTGGAACAATATTATTGGATAATGGTATTGTAATTTCTGGTAATATTGGATTATTTTGATGAACATGTAAGAAATTTGCATTGAAATTGTTAATATCAAGAATATTCTTGATATCATTTTGATCTTGTAGGATTGGAGATGGGATATTGATAGGAAGGTATAGGTGATGATCTAAGTTGTTAAGGGTAGGATTGTCATTAAATAAAGGGAAGAAACTTTCCATAGAAACATTTGTAGGACAGTGAATATGATCAGAAAATGTGGTTAAAGAAGGAACAAGATCATGTGAAAGTAGTTTCTTTTTTATGCTTGAATTCCAAAAGTTCTTCACTTCATTATCTGTTCTTCCTGGTAAATGCTTTGCTATCTGAGCCCACCTGATCAAATTCCAAACCATGATTAATCTCTTACAGTATTAATCAAGAAAAGAGATTAAGAAAAAATCAATAGAAAAAGTAAGAGTTATATGTATATGAACCTGTTGCCTAGAATAGTATGAAGTTCTATAATAAGAGCAGCTTCTTGTGGAGAAAAACTTCCACGTTTCAAATCAGGTCTTAGATAATTAATCCATCTCAATCTGCAACTCTTTCCACACCTTTGCAACCCTGCAATAATACTCCATGAAAGTTAAGATCAAAGTTTTGAAAATTATTACTAGTATTGTATTCTGAATTGACTGTGAGTTTGTCAGAATCACTGTGATTTTAACAAAAACTATATACTACTTTGGAGGTTCATGTAATCACGATGGTTCACTGTGATTCTGCCAGTTTCATTGTGAAGTTTGTCAGAATCACTGTAATTTAGAGCTTCACATAATCACGATGGTTCAGTGTGATTCTGTCAGTTTCATCGTGAACTTGAACTTATACTTATACTACGAGAGGAAGGATTATGAAATGAAAAGGTTTGTATATATGAATAATAATTACCTGCAAGTTTAGGGACAGAACTCCAACAACCATGTCCATAATTAGTGATGTAGTTGATGAGTTTTTCATCTTCTTCAGGTGACCATAGTCCTCTTTTCACTTTCTGTTTGTTGCAGCAAGAGTGATGCCCCATAATGATCTCAAGGAACCAATGAAAGATAAGTTTTGGTGTTAATATTGAAAAAGAATAATGAAAGGAAAGAAAGGTAGTACAAGTTATAGGTTATACTATAGGGTTTAGCCCTAGGTTACAAATAGTTATATAAAAATGTGAAAGGAATTCTCTGAACAAAACTGAAAAAAATGTATGGTATTATGGTGAAGTGAGAGGTGGTGAATTTAATGTGGGGGGGATGTACCATTGTGGACCAGTTAGGGTTTGTGGCAAAGGGCTAAAAGCTGCAGTGTCACCCTGCAACATTTGTAGGCCCTATAATGGATTCTTTTTTCTTTATTTTTCCTTTTTCTTTCCCTTACCCTCAGATGGGCTACCTTGTACATGTGTCATGCATGCAGGGTTGTGGGTCCTATGTAGTAACAGATACACTTGGACATAGTCAGATTCAAGAAAGTTTTTTCAAAGGTCTAGTTAGCATGGTGAAACTTAATTCATCACATAAATTTTCTAGTTGGATGATTTTACCAATTTACCTATTTGCTAGATGGATTTGGATTCTCTAAAGTGATTTTATTTAGATGAATCGTATCCCTAGTTGTGGGCGAATTTATGATTGTCTCTAGCAGGGTTCAAATTTTGTTGTTTCAAATTATGGTAGGATTAAGATTTTAACAATTTTAGTAGACAAAAGGTTGATTAATAGTAGGTCAATCGTCAATTTTGTTCATGGAATTGTAATGATTGATTATTTTAGTCACTAAAATTTATGAATTAATAGGCAATAAAATTTATGAATTATTCTATGAGCTTCACTCAGTTAGTAGAGACATTACATGTAAGAAGTCAGAATTTGATCCCGTTCATTTCATTTATCCATATTAAGAGTAAAATTTCTATTCACCAAATTACTTGACCAAAAAGAAAAATGATGAATTAATAGGCAAAAGTATTCAATAAAATGTAAGTATTTCCTTTAAGTTGTATGAGCTTACACATTAAGTGCGTATGCAACACTCCACATTCACAAAACATAAAATGTTAAATAATAAGTTGATTAATTTTTTTAAAATTACAAAATCTCTGGTAGTGATGGATCTAAAATTCCTAATTTCGACAATGTTTTTGTCTATTTGTGATGCATACTTTGAATTTTATATACTACTAATAAGTGGTTCCTTCAATGCTAAGTTATATTTTTACAATTCATATAAATTTTGCTTCAAAGATAAAAAATATAAGGTGAGATCTATTCCACCCTTCATAATTTGAGATATTTACTCATCAACCAATCAGAACAAACCATATAAATGTATTTGTCTGTGGAACCTACAATTAACTTGTAACAAACTTTTGGATTTGCATATGATTTGTTCTCATTAGTTGATCGATAAATAACTTCAATTTATGAAAGGGTATAGAATATTTTATTGCAACCAAACATTAATTATGATATACACTGTACCTTAGTTAAGCTATTTTTGCAAATTTTTTCGACTCACTTTGTCGCGTCAAGTTAGCTCACTTACAGTGGTTGTTAATTTGGCATGCTGTTATTTGGTCGATCTGGCTTTCCCGGAATGACTTAATCTTTACAGGGGGATCTTCATCGGTTGAATACATAGTTGATAGGGTGAAACTTTTTTCTTGGAAGTGGTATCTGGTCAAAAACCCTGCTAGCCCATGTTCTCTTTATGAGTGGGAGGTGCAACCTATTTTGTGCTGGAACCATTAGAGTTGTGCGTGGTGGTGATTCTGGGAACTGGTGATCTTGGTGGAATATAAGCTTGCTTTTGTCTTTCTTTTATTTGTTTAATGCTCTTTCTCTACTTTTTGACCTTCTGGTATTTTGGGGGTTGTGGCTATCGGTCTAGCTCGAGGACGCCTTAGGAGTTTCATATCTTTATTTTCATTGTATTTTTTCCTTTTTTCTTTGGAGACTTTGTACTTCTTGTACCCCTTTTGTGGATTCTCTTAGATGTATTCTTTCACTCTTATATATATATTTATTTTGCCATTCAAAAAAAAAAAAACTTTGTCGCGTCAAGTTCCTTCTATGAAGAAAAAAAAGAAAACCAGATTCATATGAAACTCACTAGGATATTAGTATTTGAAATGCTCTTAGCAACTAATTAAGATCATTAGTCATTATAATTTTATGTATTAAATTGATAATATGCTCCTTAAAGTTGTATATGATTGAAGTTTGTATTTTATTTCTACTAAATATATATTTCGTAAGCTATAACTTGAAGATGGCTATATTTATTGGATATGATGTTGCATGCATGTATAAAGTGTTAAAGATCTTGAATGAAAAGCATCCTAATTAAAGGTACACTTGGGAAGACAGGGATGGCCATGGTCTTGTATTATCATACATGCACGACCCAATTCTTTTTTATTCTTTTTTATTTCATTTTTTATCTTTCAATCAAAAGTTGCGCTCCTCCTCCAGCATCTTGTTGTCCCTCATAAATAGCATCTTTAAATATTTTATTTTATTAAACTTTTTTTATTCATTTTTATTTTTTTAAACTATATATTTATCGTCTACGAAACATAGCTCAACTAACAATTTCGAATGATATATGAACATTTTCGTCCGCATTTGAATATGATATCTCGTAGCTGTGACTTTCAGTAGTGTTTAAAGACTAATATATATATAACAATGAGGGCCAACCCGAAAAGAGAAAAATTACAACACAAATAATCTAGAGTAGTGAACCCCCTTACATATGCTAATATTAAAGGACTAATTTGCCTAGGACACCGATCAAAAAACACAATGTTTCGATCCAAAGAGCAATCGTAGTTAGCTAACATATCTGCACAATTATTTGCTTCCCTATAAGATGAGGCACAATAACCTCCCAGTCTAAATCCAATAATCTTCGTATATTTATAACCAAAGCCTGACCACTAAGACTTCTTGCACAATCTCTCTGAATAGCTTGAGCAACTACAAGGGAATCAACATTCAAATCAACAAATTTGTGGTCATTCTTCTAGCTAGCATATCTCAACCCTTCCAACACACCCCAAAGTTCTGCAACATAGACACTATACAATTTCTAACATGTTTTGCAAAACCACCCAACCATTGACCATCACTTCCGCGAATCAATCCACCACACCCAGCACAACCACCAACTTTACGTGCACCATCCGTCTTCAACTTTACTCTACCAACGATCGGAGGCTTCCAACAAATTAAACGAGTCTCCCACCCGCTCCCCATGATCGACCTGTTAATTACATTTACTACATAATAATCGTTCAAATTTCTCAAAATATTTTTTTTCGTGAAACTGATTATTACAATTTAATTATTGTTAACATATTGCAACATAAATTTCTGTAGCAGAAATGTTATCAAAACAAGCTAGTACTTCTATAAAAAAAAAGGAAAATCTAGTACTAATTAATTTAAAAGCATTTTTTTCTTCACATATAATTAGGATTAGGATGTGTCCAAGAAATATGAACTATAGAAAATTGCCACCAAACGCGGTCAAAGGTAGAGATTATATATTGCTGGATTGCTTAATTATCACATGTTCCCTATTAAGGGAAACATGAGCTTCTATAGCAGAATATTCTTTACGGTAGACAAAAACTTTTTCAATTCTTTTTTACCCTCTTTTTTGATTAGTAGAGAAGATAGAAGGAAAAATATACTTTCACTTGTTCCTTATATTTCTCACTTTTATAGAATTTTTTTGATTAGAGGTCAATTTTAACATTAAGTGGTTTCAATTATAGTTGCGGAACCAAGTTCAATGTCAATTATCACTGAAACAACTAACGATTGATACGAAATAATTTTGTTAGTATTTTATTTTGTAAGTTTGTTATAGTATATTTATTTGCAGTTATTTCAATATTAATTACTATTATATTGTCAATAATATCTTTAACTATTTATTAAAAGTATTTTTTTTAATAGCTACAAGTATTTTTTTAATAACAACATAATTTTTTTTTTTTGACTAATAACAACATAAATTGATCGTCTTAATATGTGTAAATGATTTAAAACCAATATTTTTTTAATAGCAAATACTCCCTCCGGTTTTTTTAATTGTTCAGTTTCGTCAGTTTTAACGTTTCTAATTAACTATCCATTTAGTGTTTTAAGGCTATGATTTGTCAATTGTACCCTTTGTCAATTACTCTTATCTTTTTCAATAAAACTAATTAATGCTATATATTTGGAAAACAAATTTTTTTTTTTTGGTACATAACATATCAAATATATTTTGTTTTTATTTTGTACATAGTATATTAAATTTACTGGAAACAAAAAGTGTGTACAAAAAAATATGAATTTACTGGTGGATTAAAATTAGGGTATAATAGGAAGATAAGATTCAAAAATACACTTTCTTAATTTGTTGTTACTATTCTGAATGGACACTTATAAAAAAACGGAAGGAGTATATTATATATTACAGTATATATTAATATAAAAAACGAGAATAGTATAAGAGAATGTTCTCAACAAGAAAAAGGTACCAGAAGTACACTCCACTAGAACCCAACAATCTCTAAGGTAAAACAAGAAAAACATACAAGAGAACCCACTTGGGTTGGTCTGGTGGTATATTGACTTGGGACCTAAGAGTGTGCTCCTCCTTAAGGTATCAGGTTTGATTCTCTCTCGTACCAATTTAAGTGGACTAGTTTAGCTTCTTAAAAAAAAACTACAAGAAAACACCAACAAACTATAACCCTTCAAAATCACCACCACGAGAAGAAGAATAACCCTCATTGAGAGAGAGGCAATGATCAATCACAAGTATAACAAAGCAACAAGAGGGCCTTCAATCCCTCTGACCCATCGATACCCAATAGGACACCCCAACATACATACTCAAAACCAATATTAAAAAGGAATAGAAAAAGTAATTAATATGACTTCACTTTTCTGGACTGTTATCGTGTAAAATTATTTTTGTAGATCTATACATTTAAATTGTACATCATAATATATAAGATGTATAAGAAAATGCAAACATGTATTGTACTCTAACATATTTTTGTATAGAAAGAAAGACTGCTTTCAAAAGTTTGGAAAATTTGGACCCTTTCAAAAGTGACGGTCTTTTCTTTTTTTTGACATCATTGGGGATGCTAGTGCTTCTAACTGTGTGTGCTATGTGGATTAGGGTATGAATCAGTTGATCACTTATTCGGTTTTTCTTGTATCCAAATCTTACTAGTTTGATATGACATTCTTCGGTGGTTGGGTGTGGAGTCGGTGCCTTCTGGTGTTTTAGGGTTTTTTGAGGCATTCTTGGGCATGAACATGTGTAGAAAAAATAGATTGAGGTGGTTGTTAATTTGACATACTATTGTGTGGAACTTTTATCTTGGAAGTGATTTATAGGTAAAAACTTTGGTTCCTCCTATTCCTTTTATGAGTGGGGTTATCTACCTTACTTTATGTTGGAACAAGTAGAGTTGGTTGGGGAGTTTATGCTAGGTCTCGTTGGGTCTGGGGATTGAAGTCTCTCTTATTGTTTTGTCCTACTTGTAGTTGATCTTCGTCTTTCTCCTTTTTTTCAAATTCCTTTTAGGTGTTCTCACTCAACCACTTAACTAAGTTTTGAGAATATCTCATATTACAAATTAAGTGTCGGCCTAATGTGATGATTAACCAGTCAAAGTTGATAAATTGGGGCAACAAAGTTAGCAATGATTTTTATGTTAAAGTGAAAATTATTAGAGAACCTTTGAAAGCAGCTATATAATCTCAAAAGTTTTTCAAGATAGTGAGAAAAATTACATTTCACATATGGTTGATGCTTGGGTACGTGTATGCATCAACTTAACCCATATAAATAAATAAAATGATTAGGCTCAATTAAATGGTTAATGAACTCCTTCAAAAATGGATTGTTTAAAAAAATACGAATTAGACTTTTAGCACGAGTACTCTGATCAGGGTATCCATCATTTATGTCCGTGCACCATATCCAACATTGTTGGGCGCGAGGGGGTACGCGAAGAAGTTACACACGATCGCAGGACAAACCTCACTTTAAAAAGCCAGTTAACCATACCCTAAATTAACAATGAGGCAACATGGAGTTCATTGTATTTTGTTGGGTTATGAGAGAAAAAATAGCAGGAGCATGACAAGGTTATGATAGAAAATAAAGAGCTATAGTTAAGACAAGATTCTTAATTAATAGCTCCACATGCAAACATTTAATACTACTGGCCTCTTTTGCTTTATTTGTTGAGCCATCAAAGGACTCTTATCATAGGAATCTTTTGTTTTTGTCCCAAATTATAGAGATATGAAAACAAGTACATGAAAGAATGCTATGTAATTCTTTGTCCTCTCATGACTCCAGTTTGGTTTTTGGTATGTGTCATTTTCAGTCAAATGCTAGTTCTTTTGATTTCTCTGTTTCTTTTCCTTCATCTCTTTTTACCACCTTGAGAGGATGGGGAATTCATCATACAAGGAAAAGAATCAATATACATTGTACCTTGAGATACAATGAGAACCCAAATAAGGAAATAGCATCTTGCTCACCTAAACTTATCTTCAAATCTCTTGTGTGGTAAATAACCAGAAGATTGTTTTTGGTTGATAGACGAAATGGTAAAGTCATTGAAAACTCACACACACAAAGTGGAGTGACTGCGGTTTGAACCCTGGTCCTAACGTCCGACACTAGCAATTTCAACATTTATGTCAGTTGAGCTAGCATTTGTGGACATAACGAGAAGATTTTATTTTGGTTAATTCAAAAGGAAAAATTATAGAGATTTAAAATTAAAAGTGAATTACCTAAAAAAAAAAAAAATTGAAAGTGAATTTCCTAGAAATGATCAAGAGATAAGTCAATAAAGAGATTTAAACAACCAACTTGGATCCTTTGCAATACAAGTTTGATCCAACTCATTATTGAGATTTTTCCCGTGTTTTTTGTCCGATTAACTTTGATTCATGTGTAATTATCTCGATTATATATTACTCTCATAACAAATATTATATAATAAAAAGGTGTACAAGAGATACTCAAACTTAATATACAAAGAATAATTTAAAAGACATATAAGGATGATTTGGTGGCTTGTGTGAATGAATTAGAAAATGAAGTGACAAGGAGGTCAAATGTTATAGATTCTCACATTAAATAAAAACTAACCGTAATAATTATTATCATTTTCCATTTAAAAAAAATACAAGCGAGAGATTTGTTGTCAATTTTGATTCTACTACGATAAAAAATTAATCCCTACAATTAAGGGCGATGACAAAAATCATCTCTTTATATAGATTTACAAGAAAGTCTAAGAAAATCTAAATATTGCGATGCCAATAATAAAAGAAAATAAAAATATTACGATGCCCATATAGAAAAAACACTATTGTTGTGATTTTGGTAAAATTTATTTTAAGTTTTCAAATTGATTCAACTCCTTAATTAATGATGATTAGCTGCGGTCAATTAGCTCTATGTCGCGTTGTTTATCTTGTCTCTTATAAAAAACCAATTGATGGTCGAGTAGTCGACTCTACCATGTGTTGGGTTTTGGGCTCCCTTCCTATGTGGAGAAAAGTCCAATTTTATTAGCCCATTATGTCTCACTTATATAAGTGGAGAGTGGTCATACTAGGGTTATCAAGAGAGTAAATTTTGTGAGAGAACAACCTTCAAAAAGAGAGAAAAGAGGAGAGAAACCAATTCCCGTTTTTGACACAGCAGTCTCACTAAAACTGAAATTCCCGATTCGTTAACCGTTGGAATTGGCTCAAATTTGGAGGGCATATTCGCAGCTTCAGGGGCTACACTTTCACCGTTCGGATCGTCAAAATCAGGTCTGGATCGTGAGATATTTTGATCGCAGTGCATCAGTATTTTTGGGGATTTTTTCATCTTCTTCTTCTTGTTTTGCAAGCTTTAGTGCTTGTTGTGTAATTGGTTGTTAGCACTTGTTTTGTGCATCAATCACTTTGAGACTCTTTTGTACCCATATTTGATTATAGTGGAGCTATTTCTTTGGTCTGAACGACCCGTGGTTTTTTACTCTCACATCGAGGGTTTTCCACGTTAAAATTTCGGTGTCTTTATTTTGCTTTATTGTCTACCATATTATTTGTTGTTGATCCTCAAGGTTCTTACAAGTTTGGGGAATTTTATTTCCGCTGCGTATTGCTCGTTATTATTATTATTGTGCTAATTCCCCATCAGAGTGGCATCAGAGCTCTTGGTTAAGGGCAATTTTACTTGTTTGAGCGATGGAGTCAAATACAAATATGAAGATGGTATTGTTGAATGGTTCTAATTACCATTTGTGGAAGGGCAAGATGAAAGACTTGTTATTTGTGAAGAAATTGCACTTACCGGTATTTAGTTCCACAAAGCCGGATTCTATGTCTGATGAAGAATGAGAGTTTGAACACTTACAGGTATGTGGTTTTATTCGGCAATACGTTGAAGATAATATTTATAACCATATTGCTAATGAGACACATGCAAAAACTTTGTGGGAGAAGTTAGAGTCCTTGTATGCCTCTAAATCAGGGAATAATAAATTGTTCTTGTTGAATAGCTTCATAAGTTTGAAGTATAAGGAGAGGACTTCTATTTCAGATCACTTGAGTGAATTTCAGGGGCTCCTTGATCAGATGTCAGGAATGGGTATTAAATTTGAAGATGAACTTTTGGGACTATTTCTATTGCTATCTTTACCAGAGTCTTGGGAGACGTTTCGGGTTTCTATTACAAGTTCTGCTCCTAAAGGTGTTGTTTCTTTGGAAACGGCTAAGGGTGGTATTCTTAATGAGGAGATGAGAAGGAAGGCACAAGGTACTTCATCTCAATCCGAGGTACTTGTCACTGAAAATAGGGGGAGAAGTCAGAAGAAAGAACCGAAAGGTGGTAGAGAGAATAGCAGAAGCAAGTCTAAAGGGCGATACAAGAATATGGAGTGTAATTATTGTCATAAATCAGGGCACATACAAAAGTATTGTTATCAGTGGAGAAAAGATAACAAAGGCAAGAAGGGTAAGCAGAAACAAAGAGATCATGAAGATCATGATGATGATCGTGTTACTACCGCTATCAATGATGATCTTGTTATTCTCCGTGATCATGAGTCCATTAATCTTGTATCAGATGAGAGCATGTGGATTGTTGACAGTGGTGCTACATTGCATGTTACACCGAGGAAGGAGTTCTTCACATCTTATACTTCCGGTGACTTTGGAGGGTTGAAGATGGGTAATGATGGTGTAGCTAAGGTAATTGGTGTTGGTGATATTTGCTTGCAAACCAACTTGGGAATGCAATTGTTGCTTAGAGATGTTAAACATGCTCCAGATGTCCGTTTTAATTTGATCTCTGTGCATATGCTTGATGATAGTGGTTATGATAATCACTTTGGTTCTGGAAAGTGGAAACTCAGTAAAGGTAACTTGGTTGTGGCTAGAGGGGAGAAAAATTCTAAATTGTATTGGACAAAAGCTTTGGTTGCTAGAGACAGTGTGAATGCTATCGACATGAAAGCATCTTTGTGGCACCGAAGGCTTAGTCATATCAGTGAAAAGGGGCTGAATGTTTTAGCCAAAAAGGATGTACTTCCGGGATTAAAGAATGCAGATTTGGAGAAGTGTTCTCATTGCATGACTGGTAAACAGACTAGAGTATCCTTCAAGAAGCATCCTCCCTCAAGAAAGTCAGAGTTGCTTCAATTGGTGCATTCTGATGTTTGTGGTCCATTAAAGGTAAAATCTTTTAGTGGTGCACTTTATTTTGTTACTTTTATTGATGATTGTTCCAGGAAACTATGGGTATATGCTATAAAGACAAAAGACCAAGTGTTGGAGAAATTCAAAGAATTTCATGCTTTGGTTGAGAGGCAATCAGGTAAGAAGCTGAAATGTGTTCGTTCTGATAATGGTGGTGAGTATTGTGGTCCCTTTGATGTCTATTGCAAGCAGCAGGGTATTGCACATGAAAAGACTCCTCCTAAAACTCCTCAGTTGAATGGTTTAGCAGAGAGGATGAATCGAACACTTGTTGAGAGAGTTAGATGTATGCTCTCAGAAGCTAAGTTGCCTCAACATTATTGGGGTGAAGCACTGTACACGGCGGTGCATGTTATCAATCTCACTCCTACTGTTGTTTTGAACAGTGAAGTTCCAGACAAAATTTGGTTTGGAAAGAATGTCAAATATGATCATTTGAGAGTCTTTGGTTGTAAGGCTTTTGTGCATGTTCCAAAGGATGAAAGATCCAAGTTGGATGCAAAGTCAAAACAATGTATCTTCATCGGCTATGGGCAGGATGAGTTTGGTTACAAGTTTTATGATCCTATAGGGAAGAAACTCATCAGAAGCCGCGATGTTGTGTTCATGGAAGACCAAACTATTGAAGACATTGATAAGGTGGAGAAGACTACACCCAAGAAAGATGTTAGTTTGTCTAATATTGATCCAGTTCGGTTGCCTGTTCATAATCTGGATACTATTGGTGGTGATGTTCAGAACGGTGAGCCACATGAGTATGTTGATGATCAACAACTTGGAGAAGAGGTATATATTCCAGCTGATAATGATGAGGAGAATGATATGTCACAGGATGAGAATCTTGGTGAAGCTCCAGAATCATCTCAAGTTCAACTTAGGAGGTCCAACAGACAGAGACAACCTTCTACAAGGTATAATTCTGATGAATATGTGACTTTGACTGATGAGGGTGAACCTGAGTATTTTCAAGAAGCCATGGAAAGTGATGAAAATCAAAAGTGGTTAGATGCAATGAATGATGAGATGAAATCCTTGCATGATAATCACACTTATGATTTAGTGAAGTTGCCTAAAGGCAAAAGGGCTTTGGAAAATAGGTGGATATATAGAGTCAAACATGAGAGTAACTCAGAGTCTCCAAGGTATAAAGCCAGATTGGTGGTGAAAGGTTTCCGTCAAAGAAAGGGTGTTGATTTTAATGAGATTTTCTCACCTGTTGTGAAGATGTCATCAATTAGAACCGTATTGGGTTTGGCAGCTACTCTTGATCTAGAGGTTGAGCAAATGGATGTGAAAACGGCTTTCCTTCATGGTGATTTGGAGGAAGAGATCTACATGAAGCAACCCGATGGTTTTCATGTCAAAGGCAAAGAAGACTATGTGTGTAGATTGAGAAAGAGCCTATATGGGTTGAAGCAAGCTCCAAGGCAGTGGTACAAGAAGTTTGAGTCTGTTATGTCTGAACAAGGATACAAGAAGACTACTTCAGATCATTGCGTCTTTGTTAGAAAATTTTCTAACGATGACTTCATTATCCTGTTGTTATATGTTGATGATATGCTTATTGTAGGGAAAAATATTTCTAACATTGACAGGTTAAAGAAGCAGTTGGGCGAGTCATTTGCCATGAAAGACATGGGAGCAGCTAAACAGATTCTTGGCATAAGAATCATGCGTGACAGAAAGGAGAAGAAACTTTGGATGTCACAAGAACACTATATCAAAAGAGTGTTGCAGAGATTCCAGATGGAAAATTCTAAGGCGGTAAGCACTCCTCTTGCTACTCATTTCAAGCTGAGTTCGAAACAAAGTCCTTCAAATGAAGATGAAACATTTGATATGAAACGTGTTCCTTATGCGTCTGCTGTGGGTAGTTTGATGTATGCAATGGTGTGTACAAGACCAGATATAGCACATGCTGTTGGTACAGTCAGTAGATTTTTGTCAAATCCAGGTAGAGAGCATTGGAATGCTGTAAAATGGGTTTTAAGGTATCTTCGTGGTACTACTTGTATGAGACTTTGCTTTGGGGGAGATAAGCCTACTTTGGAAGGGTACTCTGACTCAGATATGGCTGGAGACATTGATTCTAGGAAATCTACTTCGGGCTACATGATTAAGTTTGCAGGGGGAGCTGTAGCTTGGCAGTCCAGATTGCAAAAGTGTGTAGCATTGTCTACTACAGAGGCAGAGTTCATTGCCATTACCGAAGCATGCAAAGAGTTGCTATGGTTGAAGAAATTCTTGCAGGAGCTTGGTTTTGTTCAAGACAAATATGTGTTATTTGTTGATAGCCAAAGTGCTATTCATCTTGGTAAGAATCCGACTTTTCATAATAGGTCCAAACATATTGATGTGAGGTATCATTGGATACGTGATGTTTTGGATGCTAAGTTGTTGGAACTAGCTAAGGTTCATACGGATGATAATGGTTCAGATATGATGACCAAGGCGTTACCAAGGGGAAAAATTGAAGCATGTTGTGATATCGCCGGTTTGGCGATTTCCTCCACATAGTTGTGAGGGGGAGATTTGTTGGGTTTTGGGCTCCCTTCCTATGTGGAGAAAAGTCCAATTTTATTAGCCCATTATGTCTCACTTATATAAGTGGAGAGTGGTCATACTAGGGTTATCAAGAGAGTAAATTTTGTGAGAGAACAACCTTCAAAAAGAGAGAAAAGAGGAGAGAAACCAATTCCCGTTTTTGACACAGCAGTCTCACTAAAACTGAAATTCCCGATTCGTTAACCGTTGGAATTGGCTCAAATTTGGAGGGCATATTCGCAGCTTCAGGGGCTACACTTTCACCGTTCGGATCGTCAAAATCAGGTCTGGATCGTGAGATATTTTGATCGCAGTGCATCAGTATTTTTGGGGATTTTTTCATCTTCTTCTTCTTGTTTTGCAAGCTTTAGTGCTTGTTGTGTAATTGGTTGTTAGCACTTGTTTTGTGCATCAATCACTTTGAGACTCTTTTGTACCCATATTTGATTATAGTGGAGCTATTTCTTTGGTCTGAACGACCCGTGGTTTTTTACTCTCACATCGAGGGTTTTCCACGTTAAAATTTCGGTGTCTTTATTTTGCTTTATTGTCTACCATATTATTTGTTGTTGATCCTCAAGGTTCTTACAAGTTTGGGGAATTTTATTTCCGCTGCGTATTGCTCGTTATTATTATTATTGTGCTAATTCCCCATCACCATGTACAATGACTACAGAGAATTTAAATCCGTCACTGATATGTATAACAAAAATACCACATTGATCTTTATGAGTAAAGTAAAGTAAATAAAAAACATGTATAGCTAGATTATATTGTTTACAGGCTAAGAAATACAAGTGAAATAAGTTATTTTATTAAAACATGTAAATCTCACAATTAAATCAAATAAAATGTTGATCCAATAGTAAAATACAAAGAGAAAAACGAGTATGCGCTGCTGACAGTTTATACTAATTTTACACTGTCAACCAATACCAACTATGTTTTCCGCATATATATCACTCCACTTTCTTGATATGATATGACAAATTGATAATTTTTTATTGGAGGATTGTGTAAAATTATTTTACACGGTCAGTATATCACCGTTAAACTCAAATACAAATTCATCCGTGATAAAATGCTAATTTATTTGTGGACATTATACAAACTAAATCCTTGTTTATAAAGCAAAGAGACAAGAGTCCAATTACCCTAGCTACAGAAAAAGGGATATCAAAGAAAATACTAATATGGTCCTTGTATAAGGCCCCACTGCCCTTATCCTACTTGGTCTTAATTCCTTCTATTCATAGCAATCCCCATGAAGGAAGGTTTCACACTCACTCCAAATTCAATAAATTAAATTACAAGCATCTCACACTCACTTTTACTTTCTTTCACTCCCATCAAATGACATTCAATATTTTTTTATTTATTTTTACAACTTTAGGTAGCATAGCATCCTGATTTCTTGCCATTGTTAGCGCATATGCTTACGTGGGAAGGGATGCCTATGAAACTGAATGGCACCCTCTCCCTCAAGTGTAGGCCATGCAGTAATGACAGAAAAGTCAAACTTTGATGTAGTAGTAATATTTTGAGATACTCTCTAAAGCCTTATCAAAATAATACTATAACTATAATGTCTATATTCACCACACACACAAATTAACTATAATGTCTATACTTTTGAAATTGACGTATCAACCATTTTATGACATTATATGATTTACATATACTTTAAAATTTAGTTTTTGACATTGCATTGCGAGTAATTTGATATCTAAAATTGGCGAAATTTCAAAATAACCATTTGATATCTATTACATTCAACATCTCTAACAGCTAAGTTATACTCTCAGAGACACAATAGATAATGCATGTATTTACTGCAGACGGAGATATTGGATGGATGAATTTCAACGTGGTGTTGGGCCAGGAGCGCACAACACACACACACACACCAAGACCAAGTAGTACAATGTTAAAATTCATCTATCCAATATTTCTGTCCGTAGCAATTCAGACTTTCCGCTACTGATAAACATATATGTGTGACTTATTAATTTTTAACAATAACAAATTCAAAAGAACTAATGCGCTAAAGTTCCAATTTCGTAGATATTTTATTAAAATTAGTTTGAGTCCAAATTTTCGGAAACCTACAACTTTATAGATTAAATTGATATATGTTTGTGTCAATCAAAAAATAAAAATTCTTAACCAATTTGATGATGAACAAATACTTCAAAGGTGACATTAATATTAATAAATAACAATCGTCCTTTCTGTAAAAGCACGAATGACTGGAACTGGACCATATATATGTTGCATTAGTATATAATAATATAAATTATTCCTTTTAATTAAATAAATATTACCACTATTAATTATTAAATTGAACCACGTGATTTTTTTTCCCCATTAAATCTATTCTTGTTGCTTAAGTGGCGATAAGAATTGTCTTTAATAAAGCTTACTCGTCTCAAATCTTGAATTGACGTTTTTTTGCATTCTTTTGTGTGTGTTGAATGTACATAATAAATAGATAATAGAATATGGGTACAAAAGCATGCATGATTGAGCTATTGAGGCAGAAAAATACAACGTGTTTTTTATTTTGGAAAAATTCACTTTTGTCGGGGCCTTAGAATATATTGAGGGGTCTAAAGAGAATTTCTCGTATATTTAGCTCAATTTTTTGGATGAGCCCAAACTCAGTTCACATCCTAAAATGTGAATTATTTTTTTCCATGATTTCATTAATGAGACATAGACGTTGGACTTGAGTCAAATAAAATAGGGTGCTCGCATTCTAGAATGCAAAAATCTTATTTTAGTAATTTCAGGAGGTGCCTAAAAATTTCTAGGGGGCACGAAGTAAAGATGTTCCATTATAGATAAGACTCTAAAAACCTTCATAAAGAATGCACATATCTCATTGATGAGCTTTCTTGGGTTTTTTGAGCTTTCATATCACGATTTTTGCTTTTGAATTTTGGATGGTTTGGAAGATATAATTCGAAAACGCCTAATTTTGACACCTACGTTTCGAAATTAGTTAATTTCGGATTGTAACTTATGAAATATAAAAAAATTGAAAATAAAAAACCATTTCGAAACGTAAAATCCGAAATTAGTTACTAATTTTGGCACCTACGTTCCAAAATTAACTAATTTCGGTCCAATGTTCCAAAACTAGTTAATTTTATCACGTAGATGCCAAACTTAGTTAATTTGGCACGTATGTACCAAAATTAACTAATTTCAAAATTTACGTTCTGAAAATATAAAACATTGAAAAAAATGTTAATTCGGCACCTACATTCCGAAATTGATTAATTTCGGATCGCAAGATCCTAAATATCAAATTTTTTTGAAAAAAAGAAAGCAAATTTCTCATATCACACTCAGTTATAACTAAAGTCCTCAAGAAATGTCACTTACATTTAGCATCTGTTTTTACTTAATACTAACAAAAGAGCATATTAAGCTATGTCAAAATTAAACATATGTATATATTAGACATAGTTCAAACATAATGTCAAAATTAATACTCAAAAATTAAACATAATGCCAAAATTAATCCAAAGCCTATGTATATATTAGAGTAAAACACATTGTAAATTGTTGAAGTGCAATAGTTTGCTATTTCATTTCTCACATCTTGTCAACACTAAAAAAAACTCACATAAAAGACACTTTCATCTACAATGTAAATTAGCAACTTTCCCAAATGCGTGGAATTTGTGACTGCAATAAAACCAAATCCGTTCATGGCGTTGTGTCAAGATGACAATGGACAACAAGCTGTTGAACTCATTGAAAATAGACACATCAGACTGTCTGCAACTGTTAGACAAATTCTCTATCTTCTGGCGTATCGTTTTTGATAATAGCTTGCCCTTAGTGGCGTTGAGCAACGATCCTTCCATGGATTAACCGAAGGGTCAGAACCGGAACTGCTTATACTATTATATCCATTCAGAAAAGTTGAACTTGTGTTATGAGACATACAATCATCCATTGCGAGTCTCTTTGAATTCTGCGAAGTAGACCTATAACCTTTATGTTTAGCCTTAGTTGATTCTGTTAAATTCATGTAGCTAGGTAGATGAACATCTTTTTCTTCACTTGTTTCCACCATAACAGTATTGGTGAATGGCATAGATGGAGATTCAGATGTACATGAAGTTGATATAAGGCTATCATCATTCATGTATTCGGAGCTTATTGTCGAAGATGATGGAGTTTGCTGACAGATTTTAAGAGCTGAAATCCTAGTTGTTACACCATTCCTTCTTGATTGAAAATTAGGAATAAGTTCTTCACTCTTCCTACTTGAGATTGGACTCTCCCATGGACATGGTTTGGTCGACATCCAGCGTTCTAACAAGCTATTTCCTAAGCTCTTGTTATTGTCAAGGTTGTGATGATGCTTGAAAAGAGTCATTGATTTTGCCGCGGCTTTTGAATTTGGACTAGCACTGATTCTTGACTGCTATAAGCAAGCACAAATATTTAAACTAAAATAAATGAATTTGCTATTAATCATTAAAAATCTTACCAATTAAACAAATTAATGTGTGTGTGTGCACGCGCGCGGACGTATTAGATCTTGTCAACTTCATTACCTGTGCGGATAGAGAGTATGCCATTGCTCTATCTCTCTTGATGGCTCCTTCTTGCCTCATTCTTAGCTTTGTTTTAACTTCATCTGCAGTTCCAGGAATTTCACACCATCCTTGCTGATAATAACATAACATGCCGAAATTTGTTAATATGTTAGCATATCTATCTATGTAACTCAATATAACAATGCATTTAGAGATTGTTATGTAATTATTATGATAGTACCTCTATAAGTTTGACAGAATCAGCTTGGTTGCGATGGTCGTCGATTAGCTGCTGCACTGCTTTACCTTCTGGAGAATTCCTGACATTCCTAGCCCTTACGCGTGCCTGAACTCTAACAAGAGCTTGCATGCACTTTAGAGTTACAGCTGCTTGTTTTCTCACTTGTCTGCCTCTAAATATAGCCTGTAGCCTCACCACTGCCCTCAATGCCCTCAAAGCTCTTCTTGCCTGCAAATGCAAAGCTTACATTAAATAAAATAGAAAGAAGTAAGATCAATATAAAACAAGCAAAAGCTATGAACCATGGACACAAACACAGACACTGCACCGACACTGACACGAGGACAGTCTGTGCTTCATAGTGCACAAGAAAAGTGATCAAATCCTCTTAAAACAATAAGAAAAGGTGTGGCTGATATTTCTGCAAAAATCCTGAAATTTGCTAGTTTTTATGCTGAAATTCAAAACAGCTTATTTTTTAGCTTATGCAAATAAACATGTTAATTTATAAGTCCGCTCCAACAGAAACTGTATTTTTATAAACTACCTTGACAAACTTATAATAATACATAAAAACCTATTTATTTGCATAAGCTGTTTTGCATAAGCTCAAAAATAAGCTAATCCAAACGGGCCTTTAGTCATTCACCCCCTCGCCAATAAAAAGAAAAGGGGGAAAAGGTTTATATGTGTTAATGTGGACTAAAAATTTGAAAATTCAATTTCAATTTGGTTGTTGTGAGCTTATTTCAAAATTCAAATCATGAAAACCAAGGTCCATTGTTTAAATTTCCCAACTATTCCTAAAAATCAATACATTCAAGGCTAAAAATCAATTATAGAAACAAACACTTCAAACCAAATTCTAGCTTCATATCAGAATCAATTCTAGAGTAAAAATCAGTTCTACTAAATTATATCCAAACATATCATATCAAAATCAATTCTACACATCTAGAATCAGTTTTGACTCCGCCAAAAGTGGAACCAAACATACACTAATTTGGACTTGAAACTCATAACACAAATCATAAAAAGCTAAAAAAGAAGTTACCAAGAAAGCTCGAAACACGGCCTGAATTCGAATAGCAGCCCATTCCTGTCTAATGACGATGAAATCTTTAGGCGGAGCTCGAACAACAACAGCGACAGCAGCAGCAGTAGCAGTAATAGAAGAATCATACACAGCAGCACCACTCTTGTTCATACAAGAGGTTGAAGAAGAAGACCCTTCTGAAGATGTCTTCCATAGCTTCCATTTTTTCTTAGTACTAATCTTGTTATCACCATTAAACTTCTTCTCCTATAAAAACATTACCAAATTAAACTCTAAACAACAAAAAAATTGATTTTTTTAAAAAAAATTATGTTTATTTTCTTACTTGATCAGTTGTTGATGAAGTTTTTTTATGAGAAAGAAGTGATTTAAACCATTTTCCAGAAGCACCCATTGGAGAAAAAAACCCTTTTTGCAGATCAAAATTTCAAATGAAGATTCTGCAAGTTGTGATGAATTATGAAATGAGAGAGAGAGAGAGAGAGAAAGAGTGTGTTTTTTTTTGTTGGTTTGTAATGTTTTTGAAAATTGAAATTGGGGTTAAGATAAAAGAAAGAAGCATGAAGAGAGAGAAAGAAAAATTTGAAATTTGAAACATTGTACAACGTTGGATTTGATTTATGTTAGAAAAAGACATTATGCATACACTGTAACGGTAACCAAATTAAGTCAACATCAAAACTTTGGCTTTCTCTTTCTTTCAAGCTAGCTCCACCCACTCCTAGTTGACTCACTAATTGCATGTTTGGTTTTGTGAGGAAAAAAAAAAAGAGTTGATTTTGCATGATTGATTTTAGCTAGAAGTGAGTTGAATGTAAATGAATTTATGATTTGATGATTTATAAAAAATGAGATGAACAATAAATTTAGAATTTAATTTATATGCACCGTTAGTGTAAAGTTATTCTACACATGCGTTCAATAATATATCGACACATCATATATGGTAATTAAAAATACATAATGTGACAACACATCATTGGATGTATGTGCAAAAAAACTTTACACCGACAGTGCACACCGAAAGTACACACATGTTAATGCACAACTTTAATTATTAATATATTTAATTATTTATTATTAAAAATTATAAAAGTTGATGTATATTTTTAAATATTGAGACAAATTAAACAACATTTTTTATACTAACTTTTATTTATATATATATATATATATATATATTGATCGATAAAAAAATGGACAAAACTTACATGCATTTCCATACATGCATTTCTTACTTTTCCTCTCACAAAGAGGTAGTTTTTTTTATTTAAAATAATTTTCTTTTATTTTCTCAAAATGAAAAAACACAAATAACCACCTCTTTGTGAGTGGAAAAGTAAGAAATGTATGTATGGAAATGCAGGTAAGTTTTGTCCTTAAAAAAATATGTTTAAAGTAAGTGAATAGTACACACTGTGACACTTGTATTCAAATGAAGGGAGTAAGAAGAACCATTTTAGTAACTGTGTATAAGGATTTGGACCCTACAAATTATAAAGCCCATTAGAGAAGAGCCCTATCTCACAGCAAGATTCAGAAATTTGTTGGTGCTTCCTGCAGGCCTTTTTCGTTTTCAATTTTATCCTTCTCCTATTTATGTAGCGACCACTATAAAATGAGAAATATGAAAAAGTATCCTCTAACATGAAATGTTTAAGATTTTACACCTTCTACTACTTAAGTGACAGACGTGTAAAATCTTGAAAATTTCATTTATAAGTAGCGGACGGTGTAAAATCTTAAAAATTTCATATATATAGAAAGTGTCAGTTAGTTAAGTAGTGAACTCAGTGTACTACTTAAATAGTGGAATTAGTAATTTTAGAGGGTGCGCGAGAAAACTTAAGAACTTAAGGGCACGGAAAAAAAAAACTTCTTCAAGATTCATTACTCATTTGTATTTGGCCCGATAGAGTCTTTTACGTAGTAAGTTTTTTTTTTTTTTGGTAATGTTTATCGGTTTATGTTAGATTTTTTTAATAACACCCCAAAAGTATTTAGTTACACTCAAATCTATTTAAAAACAAAGAGTAGGCTAAGGGATCATCATTCCCTACTGTTGAACTTTCACGCAGTTACGCAGTAGTAAATCTCAGCGGTTGATTTTAAATCAGACGGTTTAGATCACACAGTTAAATAGTATATTAAAATCATCTCAGCCGTCGATTTAAATCGGACGGCTCAGAGATGTAACTGCGTGACAGCATGCAATCCATTTCCTAGGCTAACCAAATGGGAGAGTAAGAGAATGAAGTGAATAAATAAATACATATATATTGTCATATGTCACTTTAATTGACAACACAAGAATGTATTATTGACCATTCCCCCAAAAAAAAACTATTGGACAAAGGGGAAGGAAAAAGAATGCCTCAAAAGAAGCTAACTAAATACAACACAAATAATGGCCAAGAAATACCCAAAAGTGAGAAATAAATATTGGGTTAATTTGTTCCTTTATGACCTTTATCTTCCTATATTATGTACTAATAATATATAGTCCAAATTTTGCATATGCACATGAATGTAAATTTTGCATATAGATGGAACATTGAACTAGATTAGTTCCATGTTTTCTAGCCTATGTGACATATGATTAACTTCTTGACTTGCCCTTAAAGAGGGAATTGTTGTTTTGTCTTCAAATGTTACATTGTTGACTTTTGGTGATGGATTGAGCTGTTCAACTGCTTGATTAGGAGATGGAACAACATCATCATCAACTGGATGTTTCTGCATGAGACAAGTTGATCATGCTTGTTTACACTAAATTTTGAGGATTTTGAGGACGAGTTATGTCGATATAAAAACTTAGTAAATTTAGAGGGAAACATACAATATTATTTACCTTTACGTTTGTCATATCCACATGATGTTCCTCCAAGAAGTGAATAAATTCCATAAGATTCTTCTCCGTTGGACGATAATGACCACTATAGGGCCATATAACCTAAATATAATGTAAATGAGATCAATTCATCTTGTAAATGAAATAAAACGCGTTAAATTGGGGTCTGCAACCACAATTGCGACCACAATATAACGGATTTTGAGGTCTCTACAACATCATTGCAACTGCGATTTTGACCACATTGGCAGCACAATAAATTTTTTTGCAGCGTAACCACGACCACAATTTAAAACCATGCTATCTAATAAAAAAGGGAATGTGTATAGAACATGTGGCATACATGAAGTACTCCATTGTGTGCAACAATTCTTCCAGATGCAATGGTAGCAGCACCTGCTACAAAACTTGAGTGTTGAAATTTTCCTTTCTCCTTTTGTCCAACATACATAGCTCTTGATGAGCTAAGAACAAAAATCCACTTTGAACCCTCAGTTGTGTGTACAAGGTTCTTGTTTTGTTTATAAACGAGTTTGCCTCCTTCTACAATCACTTCATATGCTTCCCTTTCTATCTTCAAATTTTAAGCATCAAAGTTGAAATTGTTAATACAACATAAAATTTTGTTACTTTAATTTGCAATGAAGTGAGTGAAACAACTTACAGGTCCAAGGTACTTTATGCATTGTCTCTGCAATTTCTTTCTTGAACATATGGCAACAAGATCTACTCTTTTTCCATCTCCAATATCCAACCTTCATGTCACCAAAATACATTAATTAAGAAATTACCAAATAGGGATCAAATTCAAAAGTACTAACAGTTAATGTTTACCAGTAGAAAAAGGGCTGAGAACTTTGGCACTGAAACCAGACATCATAATAGAAATGCAGGTTGTGTCCATACCGATGACGAGGATCAATCTGAAGAATATAGGAAATTTTTAGCTTAAGTTAGTTTATTTTCTTGTATTCCAAGAAACCATTTCACAAGCTAATTTGGAAACATTCATAGAAATCAAGATATATAGAAATATGAGCTTACAGCTTCAAGCCAATGTTTTCGAGCCAATCTTTGCCCCTTATCATCTTTTGACAATCCTCTTCCCATCTACCAACCAAAGAAAAAAGAGCATATTTGGCATTCAACAAAATTCCAAAAAGAAATTTATCCAAAAATTAAAGACTAATATTGCCCCCAAAGATTCTTAAAATTTGGAATGGGTCTATAACTCAATCTTACAAAAACAGTCTTGTAGAGTGCGGTATGTACCCCGCTTATAAACTCTTTTTCTAGCCTTATCTCGTCTAATATGGACTCGTAACATACTCTCATGCCTAGGACAGGATATTTGGAGTGTACCCTGACGGTAGATTAACAACAGATTATGGATAGGTTCTTACATCAATACTACAAAACTAACTTATACAGTAAGAGATGTCTCCCAGTTATAAAGTGATTTTCGGACTTTATATGATCCAACTTGGAACACTTAATAGCTTTTAAATGAATGTAATTCAAATAAGACAAATATGAGCCTAACATTGAACCAAAGTACATAAAAAGATATACCTTAGCAGCCATTGTCCTTGCTGTTGCCCAGTTACAAATAGCTATTTCGGATCTATCAGAGTCAAAATGTGATATCAAGCACCTTTGAAAAGGAGAAGAATCTGAATCTTTCCACCTGAATGTAGCAGTGACAGTGAAGAAACTTACTTAGGAATGCATTTTGGAGAAAGTACACTAATCATTGAATTCTTATTAATCACTCATAAACTTAAGAATATTGAAGACTAACCACAGTTCCTCACAAACAACTGCTAAATCTGCTAGATATCTTCTAATCCTATAACTCTTGTAAACTTTCTGAAGCTTTGTTGCAGCTAAATCACGGTCAGAATCATCAAGTGAAGAAGAAAACATTACTACTTCTGGTTTTTTTGGTAACAAAACTGGGTGATTTTGTTTATCAAATAACACTAAGTCCTCAACTTCATCTTCTGTATCAGAATTATTATTCTCTGCAATTAGATATTTGCATGACAATGCCACCTTCGTTCTCTTTAAGACTATACATTCTTCTTCGGTAGTAGTAGCAGTAGCAGTAGTAGTAACATGATCAGGCTTATAGAAAGTATTGAAATTGATGTCTTTGTTGAAGTTCACTTCCTTGCTTATTGTTAACATTTCCATTAATTTCTACACAAGAATTATAATAAGTAACACTTCTTTTATATTTTCCATATCTAGCTAATAGTAGAAACTTGCAAAGTAAATATATAGAAACTCACATGGAAGTAGAAACTCAGCTTCTTTATAATTTTCATCTATACACATAAGTTTACTCTTTGGAATATATGGAATACTGCACAAGTTTGGAAGATATATTAGCATGAGAGACATGTAGATTGCAGAAAATTAAGACCTTTTGGGATTTTGATACCAAGGAATGGTTTTGGTTGAATATAAAACTATAAGGAGAATTACTTGTGTGACTAGCAAAAAGTCCCATAAATTGAGTTATTTAGAATAATAGAATTAGATTATTAATTCAATGACTAAAGTTTTGCTAGAAAGGTTAATAGAATCTTTCTTGTGATATATATAATATAAAACATGTAAATAACTACCAATCAAAGGACCACCTTTTTTTTGTTAAAAACATCAAATGATCATTGTAAACACAATTAGAATAAGGATTAATGAGTTTTAATATCAGTAAGTTCTAGTTCAACTAGTAAATATTGAAATTGTCAGACCGAATATTTGTGGTGTTTCATATTTGAATCTGAGATCTCTCATTTATGTATGTGATGTGTTTCATGTGATATTTACCCTTCTATCCACATGTTAAAAAAAATAATTTCTTTAATACCATAAAAAAATAAGGAGTTTCTTTTCACACATCCATCCATTGTCACTTCAAGACGACAAAAATACGTTTAAGTTAGGATTCTCAAAATTTCTCTGGAGAGTTATATTTGGAGAGAGATAAACACAAAAAAGTAATGGAACTCACTTAATGATAGTGAGATCCATTTGATGGCGAAACTTACAACCTACTTCTGAATATGTGTATGGTTTTTATTAGCAAATATGGGGAAGTGTGGAAAGAAGTTCCCTTTGAATAGAAACTTGATTGCCGGTCCATATTAGTTTTGGGCTTTTAGAATGGATAAAAACACCATTGAAAGGCCCAAAATAGTTCATTTTGGTTTCATGGTCAAAATAAGAGGAAGATTTCCCTCCCCATCCCCTGTGTTTCTTTTCTACCCCCGTTTTTTCTTTTTGCCCTTGAATAAATATTTTGGAACACGTTTTCCGAATTTATTTTGCCTTGGAAAAATCTTCGGAATGTGTTTTCCGAATTTTTCCCGAATTTGAACTAATTTTTTTTCGAAAAACGTGTTCAAAATATTTTATACAAGAACAAAAATGGAAAAACGGGTTTAGAAAAGAAACACGGAGGTGGGAAGAGAAAAATTCAAATAAGGGTGCCGTTTCTTTTTATTTATCAAATGACCACAATTATTTGTTAAAGTATTTTATTAGAAGAAGAGTCGATCCAATAACTTTCTTTTCACTTCAATTATTATATTTCTCTCCTAAATCATCAAATCATCTTGTGATTCCTACAAAATTGCTACTTTTCACCCTAAAAGCATCTCCAATAGTAAAAACCACTTTAAGTTTCATACACCACTAATAAGTAAAATCTCTAATATCATGTTATATTCATGCAACTCATACATATTTCACTAATGTAAAATTATAAAACCCTTAAACAACTCGTACTTTTATATAAGATTATTTAAACCAGCCCACTTAAATATCCGACACTAAAATGACAAACTTAAATATTGTACTAAAATTAAATAGCATTTTCTAATTCAAGGTCCTGACTGAGTACATCACTAACTACAACAACAAACACTAAATAATAATGTTTTATTTTATTGAAAAATGCATATGAAAAATGGCTAATATGAAAAAAAAATCAGTATTTTGATTTTAATGAAGAATATATTTACGGTATAAAATAAATAAATGGGTTAATGAATTTACCTATATATCCCTCAAGCTTTGTGAATGTAGCAGTGTCAGTTTCAATTCTTTGTACTATGAAACATCAAAACTGTTTGATCAAAATTTGTTCCTTCAATTGTTTAGCTAACACAAATTCTTATGTGAATGCTTCTTCACTATGACTATAATTTTTTTTTTTTTTGATGAACATATATGGTATTGATAATTAATATAAGTAGTAGTACTAGTAAGGTATGACAGCAGAGGACACTAGTAACTGCTTTGTATAAAATAAACAAATGTCACAAATTAAGCACTTTGTAACAAATCACCTCTCAGGTAGTAGATATTTATAATACTACTAAGTTTGTGTTTGGCATATGGCATTATCAACAAATTTGTTTATATTTTTAATTAATTTGTTCCAAGTTTTTATTAATTAATAATTAAGCTTACATTCACTAGGAATTTGTACAAATTAAAATGTGAGAAATAGAATAATAAGTTGACCAAATTGGCTCTTGCTATTTAGAACTAGCCACCTACAAGTAACATCAATTAGTGACCCCATGCATGCTGGAATATTTGTGATTGTGATTAAGATTATTAACCACAATTAATGGCTTTTGTTTCTCAGAAATAGCCACAGGTGACATCAACAGGTCACCCCCTGCATTATGTAAGTTTTGTGTTAAACTATCTTAACACGCATGCACAAATCATTGGTGGAATCACAAATTAAAATTAGTATCTCAAGTTATTTATCAATATTTTTTTACTTAAAATTAATGTGATTCTTAAATAAGTTAAGTTTGACAAAAAAATTGTTTCAGTAATAATTTAAATTTCAGCTTTTTTGAACAATTCGTCATAAAATAAAATTTATTCTCAACTTGAGTTTAATCACTTGATTTCTTTGCGAAATAATTTTTTTGAAATGATCAATGTCATTAATTTTTGTTAAAGTTAATATTTTTCTCCTTTTATCAAAACTTGTTACCAATCGTTAGTTGGTCCAATGATGGTTGACGCTAGATTTGATAGGGAAGACCACAGTTCAATCACCCGCAACTGCAATCAAAGGGGCTGAAACCGCTTAATGTCAGAATTGATCTTCGAATTTAAATTAGACGGTCCTGTGAACCAGATAATTAGGGTAAAAAGAAAACTTGAATCTTTGTTTTGTTTTTTAACTCTTAACTTCTTTTAACTTTTAGCTCAGATAAAAATTTAATGCAAAGTAATCAAAATATAACTGAACTGCTCCAATTATTTTCATGTATAGTAAACATATTAGTGTTGCTGTGATTGTATTGTATGTGAGGTTGTGTCTCCAAGGACACCAAAGTCATTTTGTCATACAAAAGAGTATATTCTTCATCATCAAAGTTGTTTTTTTGTTTTGTTTGCAAATGGCCAATTTCATCCGAGTACATAAAATATAATAATCATAAGATATATGACTTCCATGTATAATAAAAAGTTAAGGGTCCTTTTCTCTTCTGTTTCATTCTAAATTTTGAGATGTAATTATCAATATTTCCCATGACTTTTTGTTTTCGAAATAATATATAGAAAACAATAAAAAAATTATTTGTTCTATACACAACTTTGAAAAACGAAATAAAGGTCCAATGAAAACAAAATATAAAATAAAATAGGATTTTGGTAATTAAAATTGAATTCATAAAATAAACATTATTATAAATTGCCATCTCATAATGGTCCAATGAAAGGAAAAAAAAGTTAAGGAATCATTACATATTTAACGGAAGATGCTCTTATATAATTAGTTAGAGCAACTTAGTGGTAGTTGTTTAATTGCTTGCTTAAAGAGAAGCAACTATATATAAACTTAAACCTTTTTTTTTTTTTACAATGTCATCCATTTTTTGAATGACAAAATTCAATCTCATTTAAAACGAATAAAAGAAATAGAAAGTATGAGTTTCATAAGGGTCTCTAATATTTTGTCATTGAAGTAAAATATCAAATTATTTAAAAGCAAAATTCTTAAGAATATGAGTAAGCCGAGACAGTGAGGTGTGCCGCCGTGACGGTTAGGACAAATGAGGAAAGGTTGCCTAATGGATGGCAGTGGTGAAGCAAAGAAGAACGAAGGTTGTTGTTGTTTCTCTATGACATTTATAAGTTAATGTTTTTAATCTCAACCATTAAAAAAATTGTCATGTGTCACTCATTGGATAGAAAATCTGGAATAAAAAATATAAGAAAATAGAGTGGATATGAACTCATACTTCTCAGTTATTATTTTTTTGAAATATTAATTTTTTTCATTGTACTTTAAATCATAAAAAATAAGAGTTTCATATATGTTGGTTTTGCCCAAGACTTAGAAAAATTTAAGCTTTTAACCCATTCGAAAAAAAGTCGGAGATCGTCCCAAGTCAATCCTAAAATGGTGGATAGTCCGATTTGTCAGCCCTAATACTTTGTCAGTTTCAAAAGAAGCAGTGTAAAACACTCCAAACAACATGGACCATACTGTAACAAATACCAATGTAACTTTTTTTGGAAAGGAAATACCGATCGATGTAACTAATCACCTACTATCATGCAGCAGGGTGCAACAAATTATCAAGGAAACCCAAATTACTCCCTTTAGTCTCATATGTAAGAAAAAATTGACTTTTTATATTCATTATAGAATTGATGTATTTAGACAATAATATAGTCTAAATACATTAATTTTACAATAAATCTAAAAAGTGAAAATATTTCTTATATATGAGACTAGAGGGAGTAAATGACATATAAAAATGAATGGCTAAAATCTGATATCGGTAAAGAAAACTTATCTGTTCCCCAACAACCAATCTCATAGTAGTAGTACAAGTAACATTTAATCCACCAATAACAACCTTCATTAAATACAATATCAGAATTCAGAAGCTGATGCAATTTATATTTGTTTTCCAATTCATAAAACTGACACCACTACTACTACTGTAGCTGTGTGCCATAACCATTGAATTACAAGACAAACAATGGCTCTGCAGTCTAGGTGTCAAAATTACTCCTATTTTATTTTAACATATAGTACTATATCAGATAATATAATTATATTATATAGACTGAAAATGGGTGCTGTTATTCTGAACAAATAGAGAATCATATATAGCACCACCCTTTTAGATTGATTTGAGAGAGAGATAGGTTAGGTTGGTTTGGCCTGTATTGAAAGGTAAAGCAAGCAATCCAAGGTTGAACAGACTAGTCTTAGAGGAGTTGTCAAATGAATAGGTGAAAACTTCTTTGTGTAACCAGAATCACTTGTGTGTTTGTAAAGCAAAATCTCAAATAGTCTAATCTTTTTGGGAATACAAAGTTTGTGATCTTCTTCTCATCTGTTATAGCCTTTTTCACTCCTTTTTCTTACTATATATACTCAACAATTCAGCAATAATCATCACTCACAACTTTGTGAAAAGAAGATTTTACATCATCATAATATTCATCATTTTTGTGCTTAAAATGAAGGGAAGATTTTTCTGTTTTATGCTAGTTCTACCATTATTGATTTGTGTCTCAATAGCTACAAGATCATTTCCTCCAACTAATGCAATGTCACATCAAGGTTAGTTAACTAGCACACCTTTTTTGTAGATTAGATTATTACTACTAATAGGAGTAACTTATCTCATGCAATTAATTACTAGTATCCATAAATATTTTCAAACATCTATCCTATAACATATGTTTATGTACACTATCATTTAACAATTTATATATCAGGCACAAAAGAAGCACCAGCACCAAACCAAACCATAGAGTCACTGTCACAAAAGGTATGTCATAATTCTAACATTATGTAAATTTGGATGTGTTATGTATTATGTCATAATCCTAATTAACATATATAAACTTGTTTTCTGTTGAAGGGTAAGGATGTGGTAACAGAAAATATTAAGTCAGAGAAAATGAAAGAAGTGGTGTCTGATCAAGATATAGAGATAAACAACAGTGAAATAGGGTCAAGTCCACCAAGCTGTGAGCACAAGTGTTATGGATGCAGTCCATGTGAAGCCATTCAAGTTCCAAGTACTACAAGCAGCAGAAGAAGTCATTTGGGACTTCAGTATGCAAATTATGAGCCTGAAAGCTGGAAATGCAAATGTGGTGCTTCCCTCTACAGTCCATGATGATCATTCTATGTTAATATTATTTTAATCAATTTATTAATTAATATCTTAAATGGAGCATACCTGAACTCATATTATATACTAGTTCATCTCTTAGGCTCATTATATGTATTATGTCCCATTGTACAAATATCAAAAGTCAAAGGATTTAACTATTAATTTGTGATTGCAATGTCAATGGCAATATTGCTAATTGTTCGATGAAATGTACCAGTTCGTATGAAATGTACCAGTTATCAGATCATTCTCTAAATTTTTGCAATGTACCAGTTAACATATACAACAAAAAAGATAACGAGAAACCGCATGAGCATTTTTGCAATATATGTAACAATTCGTATGAAATGTACCAGTTATCAGATCATTCTCTAATTTTTCACTGAAGTAAAACATAACAAATTTCATACATTGAACATAGTCCTAGACATACAACAAATCATTCAAATATGTTATCATGATGAAAAGTGAAAGCTGCTTGTGTCACTTATATATTAACATCACAAGGCCAGAACACGATGTCTATTTTTTCCCTTGACTTTAACCCGCCACAGCATCCTCATCATCTTCTTCTTCTTCAAACTCCTCTTCTTCCTCATCGTCATCATCATTGTTCTGCTCCTCATCCTCATCTTCGTCATCAGTAACAATGAAGCCTCCTAGCGTCTCATCATCATCATCGTCGTCGTCGTCGTCATCATCAACAGTTTCATCGCCACTAGTTGCTTTCTTTCTTTTAGAATTGTTACTAGCTTTGACATTACTATTAGATCCTCTTTTGTCTTTAGACCTTGTGGAGTATCTAGGTTTCTTACCTTTCCCCATCTTAGCAACAAGGTCGTTATCATCTTCACTATCACCAGTCCACTCGTCATCCTCGTTATCTTTAAATACTTTCCGCTTTCCCCTAATTTTCCTTGTATCATCAGAATCATCTTCATCTTCACTTTCTTTGTTAGGCTCCTCGAGGAACCACTCCCAATTCTCCGCATTCCGGATCATGCCCTTTGGATACTGGTCAAACTCGTGTTTCATTACAAGAAAACCAAACTCTGCATTTTCAAATCAAAAGTATTCAAAAAGCTATCATGGAGAAGTTCAAGCAACCAGGAATAAAGCAACAAGAAACAACAAAATCAAAAGACAGACAGAACTTGATCCCATACATAATAATATTGGAATTAGTGACCAACTAAAGAGGAAAGTATGAAATTAATGTTATAAAAAAAGGAAACACCTTATATTGAAAATGAATTATACAGTCCTTAAAAGGCTACCAAGCTATCATAACTAAATAGACACACAGGAAAAAAACCTTAAATCATAAACTATGATACTCATGATTGAATTTAAATTAGGCCCAGTTTAGATAAACATAATTAAGCACTACATAGCATAAGCACTTACCATATAATTGCTTACATTAAATTAAAGACATTTAATTTAATTTTTCAAATTAAAAAAAAAAAGTTGTCTTTTCCAATTATTGATTTTCTTAGAACACAAAAACATCACCATCATCATTATCAGGCAAAGCAAAGAAACAAAAAATTAGTTGAATGAAAAAGATAATACCTTTAACAGGATCAAATTGTGAAACATCAAGTTGGTCAAAATCAATCTCACACTGAGAATCTTGACTCCTTTTGAAATTGAACCAAATGGGTGTTTTTCCAGACAAGCAAAAACGGTCACCGAGTTCTAACTGACCCATATCGAATTTCTTGAAGAGCTTAAGAGTTCCTTCATCGTTGTTCTTCAAAACCCAAATGGGGTTTCTTCCAACGACTTGAAATGAAACCCTAGGAGACTCTGAATCGGATTCATTGAGTTGAAATGAAACATGATGACGAGAAACAGTGTTGTCATCGGTGTTAAAACCAGAACCTCGTCCAAACAAAAGTTTGTCGGCAGTTTTGAGAGGGAATTTGGAACCATCTTCGCCTTCCAACTCCATCTTTTGATTTCGGTTTGGCGGTTCTAAATATTTTTATTTTATTTTCGCTAATTTTGTAGTTTGGTCCCCCTATTTTAAAATTCGACGGTCTTGGTCCCTCTATTGTAATCTTTTACTATAAATTGATGATGTGATATATTTTAAGCGACATGGTATGTGATATGATGATAAGAAAATACCAAGATCGATGAAATTGTAAAAAAAATCCTTCAAAAAGTTTATTAAAAACATGTTTTATCACCATATTTTAGACAAAATACGGGTTTGGGAACCAAAACTACAAAATGATGAAAATAGGAGACCAAAACTGCAATTAAGCCTAGCTTATTTTTAACTTACCATTTTTTCTTTCAATATATATATTTTTTTTACTAAAACATAACGATATTCATTTAAATTTGTAAACTATAACTATCGAAAACATTACACATTCAACTTCGCTAAAAACTAAAAAGGATGAATCTGTGAACAAATTCGCATCATCCGAGTTAATAGCATATAACGGCCTAATTACACGGCTACAATTGATATAACAAAATTCAAATGTCCGGAATAGTCATGCCTCCGAATCTGCAACGTTGAAGACGCTAAAGCCATTGAATATGCACTGAATTTGGATCGAAACAAATTTGCAAATCTGAACAAAACAAACACCGTACGAAGACGGGAAATCAAAACAAACACCGTACCAAGACGAGACTACAAAATAAACACTGTATCAAGACGGGACTTCAAAACAAACAACACCGGACGAAAAAATCCAAACAAAACATAAAAAAATGTGAAAATAACTTAATAAACTAAAAAGAAATAAAAAACAATTAGGGGATCATTCCAGATCAAAATTGATCCTAAGTCACTCATTCTCTGATGGAAGAACAAGTAAAAAGAACTCAATTCTTTCAATTTTATCTTTGTCATATTATTTAAATAAAATTAAATATTAATTAAACATATTTTTTATTTTTTATGTCATTATAAAATATAAAGTAGTTCAATTATTACTAATGCTTTCAATAAATTGCAATGTCCTTAGAATTTTTTTTATGGTTACCATTACATAGATTATGCCTCTAATTAAGTAAAAGAAAAATATGCCTCTGATTGTTGTATATATTTTTAATATAAGTTTGCTTACAATTTAAAAGTAAATCTATGGAAAAGTTTAATTTGGGTGAAGTTAATTAGTTTGTTTCTCTTCTTGTTCTAATTCCGAGATAATCTTGGATTGGTTTAAATTATACATACTTACATGTTGTTTTTTAAGATATATAGATTTTTTTTTATAATTAAAAATTTAAGATATATAGATGATTAGGTTTGTTCTTATCCTATGATCAAGGAATTCCGTTCCCATATAATCCAAAGTGCAGAATGTTTGTGACTTGTGATATAAGTATATCATATATCTGAGTAAAAAAAAAAAAAATGTGATATATATGATTTAAATTATCTTTAGTTGAGAAAGTATCTCTCCATTCAAAAAATAAAATAAAATTGAGAGAATATCTCTATGACTAAATTTGTTATATCTTGAGTAAAAACAAAAGTTTGTTATATATCCCTATAATCAAGGTATTTAGTTGTAGATTTGAATTAATAACTTAGTTATAAATATAAGTGAGTTCACACTACTATTAACTCATCCACAACAATAATATTTAGATTTCTTCTTATTATTATTTTCTCTCATTCTTTCACCTAAACTCCCACAAGAATAATGGATAACAACATTGAAACAGTGATGATGTCGAAGGAGGAGCAAGAACCGGAGGAGGAGGCTTCAATTGAAAAAGGATTTGAAGGAAAATCAGTGCCTACATGGCAGAAACAGATCACAGTTAGAGCTATAATCGTGAGTTTCTTGTTATCGGTGCTTTTCACGTTCATTGTGATGAAGCTTAATCTTACAACTGGTATTATTCCTTCTCTCAATGTTTCGGCCGGATTGTTAGGTTTCTTCTTTGTGAAGACATGGACTAAAGTGCTTGAGAAATCGGGTTTGCTTAATCAACCGTTTACAAGACAGGAGAATACTGTTATTCAGACTTGTGTTGTTGCTGCAAGTGGCATTGCATTTAGCGGCGGCTTTGGTAGTTACTTGTTTGCAATGAGTCCAACTGTTGCAAACCAAAGCGGTGGCAATGTCATGATGGATGTTAAGATTCCTGGTTTAGGATGGATGATTGCGTTTCTATTTGTTGTTAGCTTTCTTGGTATATTTTCGGTGCTTCCACTCCGAAAGATTATGATTGTTGACTTCAAATTAACATATCCAAGTGGTACTGCAACAGCTACTCTTATTAACAGTTTCCATACAACAGAAGGTGCCAAACTAGCAAAGAAGCAAGTACAAGCACTTGGAAAGTTCTTCTCCTTTAGTTTCTTGTGGGGTTTCTTCCAATGGTTTTTCATGTCCGGTGATGCGTGTGGATTTTCAAGCTTTCCAACATTTGGTCTAGAAGCCTATCAAAGAAAGTTCTACTTTGATTTTTCAGCTACCTATGTCGGAGTTGGGATGATATGTCCATATATAATCAATATATCACTACTCATTGGTGGAATTCTTTCTTGGGGTGTCATGTGGCCTCTCATCGAAGATAAAAAAGGAGATTGGTACCCTTCTGATCTCAACCAAAGCAGTTTACATGGTCTTCAAGGCTACAAAGTTTTCATAGCCATAGCAATGATTCTTGGTGATGGTCTATACAATTTTGTCAAAGTTCTTGGCCGCACTCTTTACGGTTTGTATAACCAATTCAAACACACCAGTGCAGCACCCTCCAAAGATCTCTCACTTACACTTTCGTTCGATGACAAGCGCAGAACCGAGATGTTCCTCAAAGATCAAATCCCCTCCTGGTTTGCTATCTCCGGCTATGTCATAATTGCTATAATTTCAACCATTACTATCCCTTACATTTTCAACCAGCTAAAGTGGTATCACATACTTTGCATTTACATCTTTGGACCGGCACTAGCCTTTTGCAATGCCTACGGTTGTGGACTGACAGATTGGTCCCTTGCATCCACCTACGGAAAATTAGCCATCTTCATTATATGTGCTTGGGCAGGCGTCGCTAACGGCGGTGTCATAGCTGGTTTAGCAGCATGTGGTGTCATGATGAACATTGTTTCAACTGCTTCAGACCTTATGCAGGACTTTAAAACAGGTTACATGACATTGGCTTCCCCGAAATCCATGTTTGTCAGCCAAGTTATTGGAACTGCTATGGGATGTATCATATCACCGTGTGTTTTCTGGCTATTCTACCACGCTTTCAGTACTCTTGGTCAACCGGGTTCAGCATATCCTGCACCTTATGCGCTTGTTTATCGAAACATAGCTATACTAGGTGTGGACGGTGTCACCGCTCTACCGAAAAACTGTCTTGTACTTTGCTGCGTGTTTTTTGCGGGAGCAATAATTATTAATCTTGTTCGCGATTTGGCCGGAGAGAAATATGCTAAGTTTATTCCAGTACCTATGGCTATGGCCATACCTTTCTACATTGGAAGCTATTTTGCTATTGATATGTGTGTTGGAAGCTTGATATTGTTTGTTTGGCAGAAGGTTGATAGGGCTAAGGCTGATGCATTTGGATCGGCTGTTGCTTCTGGTTTGATTTGTGGAGATGGCATTTGGTCACTTCCTAGCTCATTTCTTGCTCTTGCTGGAGTGCAGCCTCCTATTTGCATGAAATTCTTGTCTAGAGCAGCAAATGTAAAGGTTGATAGCTTCTTAGGATCTTGAATTATTATGTTGCTCAGTTTTATACTTTTATTCAAATATTTTGTACAGTTATTTATTTTATTTCATCAGTTATCATTGGATAATCATTAAGCTTTTCTTTATGTTTTCAATTTAGCCATCTTTTTTTTTTTTTGTTGATTCTGTTTAACCATCTTTATTCCTTCCTTATGTATCAGTTTCATGTTCCTTTTCTCTTGTCAGAAAAGAAAATTTTGGAAACAATTTTAGTTACTTATAGGCATATTGTATTAATATAAACTATTAGGCTGTATACATGCTGTTGTGACTTGTGACACAAGGAATAGTCAATGACTTTCGAATGATATTCATTCACTAATTCAACTATGGAAAATTACATAAAATCAAAAAGATTATATTAAAACTCGAGTGTTTTTCCATCAGATTTAACAAATGAATGGTAAAGGGGTTTTAAATGGTTAATGTCAATTCTCTGAAGTCGCAAATTCATGCATTCACTACGGACAGTAAGTCGGAACTATTGAACGAAGATTAGACGACTCATCCTGATTTCAGTAGATTAGATTCAAAACAAGAACTCATAATGTGAGTTTCTAATCCAATGGCTCCGATTTATAAACTGCATGGAATGCATATTTTTTACGACAGTGGATTGGAGTCAGGTTAATACTACCTACAACAAAATTAGTACAGATGAAGAGTTTATTACTTGACACTTCATAATGCATGCTATTGGAGTTTTAACAGCTTAAACTGAAGAGTAAAATTAAATACAAAAGCAGACTTTAACTGCACTGTTATGATTGAAAACTAGTCATTTTGCAAACTATGTAATAAATCCACCGCTAACTTAAGGCGTTTCTAGCCATCTTCTTCAATGGTATACTTGATGTCTTGTTTTCGTCATCGTCACTATTCTTCACCTGAGTTTCACTTATTGAAAGAAGTATGGATTTAACACAATTCCATTTCCGTACAAATTCTTCTTTTTGTCCGATATTATCAAGACAAATGGGAAGTGAAATAAAAGGATTCAAAATCTTTTTGTTACTTCCCAAGGCGTATTGGTGGATAAAGATCTAATTCGCCTGCTTATGAGTTTGCTATCATGAATATCTTGCTGAAGTTCTGCATCAGTTGGCCACCATTGTTTCAAGCTGTGAGCGGCAAGAAATCTCTGCTGTTCTTTGGAGACAATGCGCAACTTTGTAGTAATTTTCTCATTTGCAGGATCAACACTCAACTTGTCAACCTCCTTCTCTTCTGTGCCACAATTCTTGTCAAGCCAGATAATTGAGGCATCCAACCCTTTAAACCAACACTGGAATCGTAACCATCATTGCGCACCTGCGATTCACTACTAGAAGGAAGCATGGATTTAAGACTATTCCATTTCCATAGAAGTTCTTCCTTTTCTTCAAGGCATGTGGCAAGCGAAAGAAAAGAACCATTTGATCCTTTTGTTACTTCCCAAGGTGTAGCGGTGTATAGAGATTTAATATGCCTACTTATGAGTTTAGTTTGCTGAAGTTCTGAATCATTTGGCCGCCATTGTTCCAAACCATGAGCTACCAGAAATTTCAGTTGTTCCTTGGAGACAGTAAACAAATTTGCAGTAATTTGACCGTCTTCATGATCCATATTCTCCTTTCTAATCATCTTCTCTTTGGCACCAACATTCTCTTTAACATAGAGACGGGAATCCATTTGCACACCTCATAATCGGTATCCTTCAAGCCAGAAAATTGGGGTATCCAACCCATCAAACTTATACCTGAAGTCACTTCTCCGTAGTTGCTGATCTGAGCTTTACCACTTATATGATGAGGCACACATTTAAGTATATTCCAAACATAATATGTCATTTCTTTTATATTTATGCAACTCGTGACTAATGAAACATATTGTGGATAATAGAAAAGTACTACCTGAGAAGGTCTGCCAGTGTTCAAAGATTTAAGTTGCATCATTACGAGTTTGCTATCACTTGACCGCCATTGTTTCAGGCCATGAGCCTCGAGAAATTTCTGGTCTTCCTTTGAGAAAACAAACAACTTGGCTTCATTTTGTTCATTTGTAGGATCCATATTCTCCACATCAGCAATCTTCTCTCTTGTTCCATCGGTATGGATATAAAAGTAACTGATCCAATCATTCTTGTTAACATAAAGATGAGGAACCCATTTTCCAGTTCCTAAAATAGCATCTATCAAGTGCGATAATCGAGGTATCATTTTCTTCAATCGTATAATGCGAGTCTCATCCACATCGTTGCTGACTTGAGTTTCACGACTTCCACAAAATGAAGAATGTAAATGTCACCAAAACCGGTGGTGCTTTTGCACAAGAATTGAAATGAAAACGAAGAACAAAGCGCTGTTTGTTCATTTAAATTATACTGTATGAGATATAGAAGCTAATTCCAACTCACAGAGAAGCTATAGCTTAAAAAATAAAACTCATTGTAAGATCCTTTCAATTATTTTTCATCAGCAATTGTGGAAAAAATTTGTTTATCCAAAAATGTTCTAAAAAAAGACAAAAATCAGTGACTGTCTTTTTTTCATTTATTGTTTTATTGGTTCTTTTTATCATTTATCAGAAACAATAAAATCAAAAAGCATACAAATAAGATCATACATCATGCAATCATCTGAGAAATGAAATGGATACTGACCAACTAGAATCAATGAAGTCTCTCCAATGAAAGTTTGTGATCAACCATTGCTTTGTCGTGAGGTACACATAACACAAGACCCAATAAATTTTGTTCCTTTCAACTTTTTTTTCTTCTAAGATAATAATTCTCTTAAAATTTATAGACTAAATTGAATAAAAAAAATTATAGACTAAATTTGATGGTCTTTCTCGTGGACTAGGGAAGTGTAGTGTCTTAGTGGCAAAGTTGTGGGGAGTGTGTGAAGGTTTGCAGTATGCGTGGCGGATGGATTTTCGATGTACAGGTTGATTCCTTAAGGGTGGTTAGTATGTTGAATGACAGGGAGAATGTAAGCTTGTAGGATGGAGCATGTATAAGAAGATAACGAGACTTCTACAATTGGAGTGGGAGGTAATTGTTTGCCATATCTATTGAGAAGCGAACATGAGTGCAGATGCACTTGCTTGCGCATATAGGATGTGATTTAGGTTTTACTGTGATGTTTTATGAGTGTGTCCGACTCAGATTAGTTTTTTACTTCATGCTTTGTAATCTCTTCCTTCCAATTATTTTTATTTGATCTACCTGAATTAACTCCATTTTTTTTTCATCAAACATTCAAAGAATTTTTCTAATCCAAATTATTTTTATTTGATCTACCGATTTTTTTTTAATATTCAATATATATTTTTCCTTTATTAAGATCTATTAGTAATAACATATAAAGATATATATTTCTCCAGCTAACCATAATTAACCCTATTTTAATTCAAATAAATTGTTAAAAAATACATCACCGCGATTCGCTACACAAATATCTAACACTGTTATTATTTTTATTTTAGGGCGCAGTCATGTTACCAAAAATGTTTGCATCTGATTTTCGTGACAAACATTGTTATGCTACACTTATTGATCAAAACGGAAATCAATTTGAAGTTTTAGTTGAAAAAATTAACGGCAATATATATTTTACACATGGATGACGTGCATTGCGTGATGCTTATAATATCCAATATGATACTTGGGTGATTTTATTATAAACTTGGATGCGTTAGTTTGAAGTGATTTTAAAGGACAAACTTAATTGTGTTATTAATCCTCCTAAGGTCAATTCTCCTATAAAAATTAATTTGGATAAATGTAAAAAAGCAATTCACTAAATATATGTAATAACTGGATTTTTGGTGGATTTTTTTTATGTTTATATTTTCTAACTTCATTTTTTCGATAGTATTCTACAAATATTATTTGAAATATTATATATTATATTTAAATATATTTACAAAGAATAATAAAACTAAATTGAATGTTATATATAACATTCAAAAAGACCCGTGCATCGCAGGGTAGTAGTCTAGTTTTTTAAAAATTAGCTTATTTTTCAAACTTATTTCAAGTAGCTTATATCTTCTTTTTCACTATCAATTTTATCACTAATTTTATCAAACATTACAAATTCAATCAGTTAACTTATTCACTAATTTTCGATTTGTTTTTCAATTTTGTTGCTTTGCTAAGTGATGATCATGATGATTTTTTCTTGTAACAAGATAAATAATTGGAAAAACAAGCTTTTTTATTAGAAATGGAAATAGTCACTGGAATACTTGTTAGGATTCTTTTGTACCTTGCAGAAAAAACCAGTTTTTTCCTTGAGAGAGAAAGAGATTTTGAAGTTGATGATTGTTTAACTTTGTTGAGTTCATGTCAAAAGTGCATTCTTTGTGATAAATCTATGCAATTATAACTTGTAAGTGGCTGTGTAACCTTCCAAGGGTAGTATAATTGAAGTCTGTTTAACAGTTGTTAGCTTGATGATGCTTATTTTTTGTGACTATTTAGTTTGTTTTTGAATTGTAAGTGATAGCTTCTTGAATACTTTTGAAGATAGTGTTGTTTTGCAAAAGTAGAGTTTGGTTTGCTTGTAATGAGACACGAGTTTGACCGATGTCCAAAGGGCGTGATCCGGAATGTGGAGAATTTGTAGTGGTTCCTCGAGGAGCCTAGAAAAGAAAGCGGGGATGAGGATGATTTTTCAGGAGATGAGGGAAATGAGGGGAAAGGATCATGCCCCTTTGATTGCATCAGCAATTTCATTAACGTTTGCATGTCTCACCGCATCCCAGTCCAAAGAATCCATTGTGCTTTCTGTCTTTTCTCTCTTCCTGCCTTAGCTTGTGCCTGTATTCTTAAACTATCCCATTGTAACTATGTAAGTTATCCTTTTGTCTCTTTCCCATGTTCCCGGCCCCTTAATTTTACAGTGGCAGAATCTAACTTACTGTTTTAATTCCTCATGGCATAGTTGTGGTCACCAAAATCTGATTCCCTTGATTTCTCCATTAGATCTCGACTTTGTCTTGAAATGTGGAAAACCCTGTGCTTCTTGTGATCACTATGTTGCTGAAGAGGGACTTAGGATAGCTGCTGTGAGAATGGGCAATTGCAGGTTTGGCCTTGCTTCATCTGTTCCATCAACCCCATGACTGTTTATATCCAACATCAGAAGCTTCCACGCTTTATTAGTTTCCTCATCTTTAGGCTGTGGGCATTTTTTCTTGATGGGATCAAACAAGCCCTCAAAGGGAATGATGGTGCCAATGCCATATTCATGAACCTGCCCTGTGTTTTTCAGTTTGCTGGTTGTAAGGGACTAGTGCATTCTGCCCATACAACACATAATGCATTCTCTAGCTTCTCTATATATGTTTAGGTGTCTAAATTGATGTGTTAATGTCCACAATATGTATGTTTTTCAAACACTCCGAAAGCAACACCCAACACCTAATGAGTTGTGCAAGGGCAGATGCTGTTACATTTCATTGATGCAAGAACATGCTGAACTGATTTTACTCCATTCCTTTTTTGTGAGTGATGCACGCATATCTGCGACTAGAGCATCAATGGCTGTTTGTGGTCTTTCTGCATCCTCAAATGTTTGTCTATCAGAGCTGCCTAGATTTGCATTATTAGTTAGTAGATTGGCACCACAGTTTCTAATTATGTTCAGTGAAGTGCAACCACGAGTTCAGGTAGTGATTCTTGATCTTCTTTTTGATATTGGTCTGCTCTTTCCTGAATATAAATTGTACTCAAACAATTGATATTTATCACATGGTAGCTTTTTTTGTAGTTTTGAGCATGGTTAGGAGTCTCGCTGTTTCATATTCAGAAGCAGATGTCCAGCCGTTAGAAGTTGATGCATCCCTATGTGATCTAGCATTTTTCATCAGTACCATTGAGCAAGCAGACAACAACATTAATCTAATTGGGGTGCAATATAATTTAATGCAGGTATACCGGTCAAATTATTGAGTTCAATCTCCAAATGTACAAAAGAAAAGGAGAACTTTTAACTCGTCCAATGCATCTTCAAAGCCCATGTTCTAAAGATGTATTGGACGAGTTATAAGTTTTCCCCCTTTCAGTTCTCCTTTTCTTGGTACATTTGGAAATTGAGCCCAATAATTTAACCGGTATGCGGTATGCCTGCATTAAATTATATTGCCCCAATTAGATTAATGTTGTTGTCTGCTTGCTCAATGGTACTGATGAAGAGGATTTTGAAGATGATATTGCCCCATTTGATTGTTTTGGTCGATATTTGAGTGAATTGTTGCATTTCAGGACTATGTTCAATGTATGAAATTGGTTATGTTTGTTCAGTGAAAGGTTATGTTTGTTCAGTGAAAATAATATAGAATCATAATCATCTGATATGGACACATTCATACGGATTGTTATTTCTTCAAACTTGATAATGGAAGTGTCATGAACATGTGAAGATTCAAAAACTCAAATATAAATTGGAGAATCATAAAAATACCAATTTCGATTGAAGTAAATGTTTGGCATTCTGTGTGTTCGCGTTGTAAGTTACACTTACCATGTTTTTGGTAACTTGTAACTCGAGTTTTTGTTTTGTGGGTAACAGTAACTTGAGGTACACTTTGCATGTGTTTGCCTAATCTAAACTTTTTAACATATAAAAAAATCTTATGCCATTTTCTTTAATCAATTATCAATTTTTTTTTTATAATATGGAGGGTCATAGCCTTAGAAAAAATAGATTGAATGTGTGATGAAAAAAATAAATGGTGTTTATTTTTATGTAAACAAAATCAGATATTATTATTAAGAAAAAATATCTTGGATTTGAAAAAAAAAAATTATTATAAAGATTGAATTTGTGTTGGAAAAAAAATGGGGGTTGATTTATAGGAAAGCAAAATTAGGCATTGAAAGTCGTAGTTATTAGTTGGTGTAACTAAAATATATCAAATGAATTTAAATAGCTTAGTGGTATATGAACTAACCAATTGTGAGAGGACTAATTCATTCCAGTGTATAATAAAATCACCTAAACACCATATTGAAATATTATAAAAATCACGCAATGCAGACCATCCATGTTTAAAATATATGCTGCCATTCATTTTTTCAATTAAAATTTCAAAGGCTATGTGTAGCGTAACGGTGTACGTTGTTGTCACCAAAATCAGATGCAAATATTTTTGGTAACATGACCGCACCATAAAATAAAAATAATAACATTGTTAAATCTCTACCAATGTGAAATGCTCAAATACAATAAAATACATTTGGTTGAAATAAAATGTATACTTACTTTACCATGGTGAAACTCAACATAATAAGTTCAATATTTGATCCGATAATGATTGACGTACTTCTCTAAGTCGGTTATTGGATATGGATTCAATGGTGTTATGTGAAAAAAAAAAAAGAGTAGCAAATATAAAACGCGGCGAGAATGAATAATTAGAGTATAAAATATAAAAGCGCAAGTTGAAATTTAATATTTTGATCAGTTATAGTAGCAATATAAACACAAATTTGTGATAACTAAACTTGAAATATATATAGAGAAAAGTATAAAACGCGGCGAGAATGAATAGTTAGAGTAAAAATTTGTGAAAGTTAAACTTGAGATATATATAGAGGAAAAACAAAGCATATACGATAAATATTCATAACATATCTTTATAAAATAAAAATTGATTTATATTTAAACAAATTAAATATTTGCATAGCAGCGAAAAATATTAAATTATATATTGTTGTGATACGTCATGGGTTCGATTTCTACTGAGGTATGTGTATAAAAAAATTGGAGACTTAGAAAAAAATTGAACATGTATTACAGGAAAAAATTGATTGGATTGCATATTCAATATATGTTGGTTGCAAAAATATTTCAAATTGATTGATATGTCACAGTGGCTAATATATGAAGCCTTTACAAAAAGGTTATAAGTTCAACTTTTGCTGAAGACATTTTTTAATAATTAAATTAGGATTTCAATAGGGTTAAATTAGGGTTACTTAGAGACTTATCAACTTTTATATATATAATGATGTTTACCAATTAGGTCTTTTTGGTCATACGAGACTCAGTTTAAAATATGGTTCAATGTAGGTTTTAAACTGGTCTTACTAAACAAAGCATAAATCAATCTATGAAAACTAACTCATCTTACATAATCTTTTAGTAGAAGTTTCAAAGTAGGAGAAAAGACATAAAAAGAGTTACAATTAAAATTTAAATAATAGTGTCAGAGATTTTGCTAGTAGATCAGTACATCAATTAGTTTTGTGATACGCATGACAGATTGAAGTGCGGAAAATATATTAGCGGTCATCACCTATTCGGGAAGAGGTTGAAGGAAAGTATTTAAAGGTAACCTAAATTGACTATATTAGTGGAAAATCCATATCAAAATAACATTTTCGATATTCAATTGATTTGTCATTTCCATTTCAATGCGAAGGACGATGAAAATTCGAGACCTTAGTATCCGATAAAATTGCACATATCATCTTCTAATGGTTAACGAATAGATAAACATTATCCAATTTGAATGTTATAGAGGTTTAAATCAAATATTACTTCAAAATAAAAAAGTTTAAATGAAATATAATTGATTTTGTCTATAAAATTGATTCTAACTTGAAGTTATGATTTGTAGTTTTTAAATTTAAACGTGATTTTTACACTCAAATGTATCTGAACATAAATTATTTTATATTCAAGTCACTTTTAACTAAAAATCAATTCATTTAAAATTAATTTTTTTCACCAATAAACCAAACATGCCCTTGGTAACATACTTGTATTAAGGAGAATGGGGAAAAAATGTTAAAAAAACAATAATTTTATTTTTTGTCAAAAAACATAAAAATGTTTGGTATCTATTTTTTGGGTGCTATGCTATCTATAATCTATCCATCTTTATTTACATTTGTGTCTATCGAATTCAAAGGAACAAAAGATCAATCATTTTGTCCAACAAAGAACATGACGAGCAGCTTCATAAACTGCAATCACTTTGTTAATCTTCACCGTTTCCCTATCATGGCAATGCGCTCTACCTTCAACTATCGCCACTTCTCTCTTCATGTTTCCAACGCTTCTTCTCAACCACAAGGTAAAGGTATATATATTATATACTAACTTTCCTCTCTTCAAATTCAGCTCAATATACTTGTTTTCAGGGATTGAGACACCTCCACGTGTTGGATTTTTGGGTCTTGGAATCATGGGCACCCCAATGGCACAAAATCTCATCAAAGCTGGGTATGTACCACTACCATGTTAATTACTAGTTTGTTAGTAGTTAGTTTAAAGTTAGTTATCGTTATCCAGAGCTTGAGCATGCAGTAGCGTTAAAACTTATAGGAAAAGTTTATTGCCCATTTGGGTTCCAGAGGAATTAGTCTTTGCAGTTTCGCGTGGAGGATAACTGGTTTATACAAAAAAAGTTAGTTATCATTGTTAGTTGTTATCTTCTCATTTGCATATGGACTTATATGTATAAATAGGATCCATTAAATTGATCAACCTATCAAGGATAATATTTGTTCACTACTATTCTTTATTTTTCTCTCATCGATGAGTTCTATTAAGAATTGTAATATTAATGTCACATATTTCTGCTAAGCTACTAGTTTCTAATGCATTTTTCATACTTTTCTTACATTTTTAGGTGTTACTAGTTTCTAATTCAGTTTTTATTCTTCAGTCTGACTTATGATTAACATGCCTTAAAAATTTCATACTTTTGTTTGGTCATTGTTTCTCTTATATATATGTGCAAGGTGTTTACTAGTTCTTCATATCTTAATTGGTTCTCAAAATTTTCCTGTTGTAGAGTTGATTTGACTGTTTGGAATAGGACAAAGAGCAAGTGTGATCCTCTAATTAGCTTGGGAGCTAAGTAAGTTCGTTATAATTCACCTTTCCATTACTTACACTTAAATAACTTTACATTTTCGAAGACACATAACATAAAGAGAAGATATGCTATGAATTTCAAATTGTGTGTTTGAAAGCCTGAACATTTGTTTCTGTAGATATAAACCATCTCCCGAGGAAGTTGCGGCATCTTGTGACCTCACTTTTGCCATGCTTGCTGATCCTCAAAGTGCGGTGTGTATATGTCTGTATAGTTTTTTTAAATCTTATGTATAAGTTATGAGTTAGTTATATATGTTCTATTCCATATATCAGGTTGATGTTGCTTGTGGTAAACATGGAGCTGCGAATGGAATGGGTCCAGGAAAAGGGTGCTATATTTAATTCAAAGTATTCTCAATAGATTGCTACAATTTGACAGATAATAGAATTTGAAATGGATATTGATGTTTCCAGTACAGCGATTTGCCTGTCTCCTGTTCTCTTTGTGCCCTTATCATCCGACTGATGAAACTTTTATCTCTAGTTTGACTATAGTCTATCCGTAGTTATCATCTCAAGACATTGCATACATTTTCATCACATTACTAATGTCTGCAAGCCATATCTATTCGATTGATTACTTTTTTTCAGTAATGAAATGATAGGATGGTATTATGTTCCGGCTTATGGTGTATGCTGTGATATGCTTCCTTATAGTCTGATAGTAAGCTTAATGCTTTATACATTTTCAGATATGTGGATGTATCAACTGTTGATGTGGACACTTCTAAATTGATTAATAGGCAGATAAAATCCACTGGAGCATTATTTTTGGAGGTATGCTTTTCTATAGTTTCCCTATCTACTATTCTCTATGGAACATACAGGGTGCAATTTAATTAGGTTATGCATTATTACTACCATGCTTAAGTTATATGATTAGATGAATGTCTAAGCTGTAATGCTTGTGAAGTGATTTCTGTCTACCTACAGGCTCCAGTTTCAGGTTCCAAAAAGCCAGCAGAAGATGGACAATTGATATTTCTTACAGCAGGTGAATAATCTCCAAGTACCTATAACCCTGTTAAATTTAGCATGGGAAAAGAGTTAAATGATTTTATTTTATAAGTAGAAAATTCGTCTAGGATGTGTCATATAAGTTGCAGCACTGATTCCAATAGCTGCTATATTTGAAATTTTAATTTACATTACGTAGTCTTTGCAAATAGGTTATACTGTAAAGAATTTCTTCTTATATAGCTCGTGTTTGAATACATAACAGCACACACCATTTATTCAGACTTTAATCACAACAGAGAGTACTGTGAACTTACAGAAACTGAGATAATGTATATTATATGATATTACAGGGGACAGAAGTCTTTATGAAACGGCTGCTCCTCTCTTGGACATCATGGGGAAAGTATATATATCTAGTCCTTCACTAAAAAAAACTCTGATCTTTCTTCCCGAGCAAAATATTAATTCATATAATATGTATGCTTAATGCAGTCTAAATTTTACCTTGGTGATGTTGGAAATGGAGCTGCAATGAAACTTGTTGTCAATATGATCATGGGCAGGTGTCCTTTAAAATTTGTCTCCTGCTATTTTGCTTCTATTTGACCTTGTGTTTATGATTAATGTGACATTACTTATTTCTCTCTTTTCCATTGGTTTATAGTATGATGGCATCCTTTTCTGAAGGTTTACTTCTCAGTGAGAAAGTTGGGCTGGATCCAAAAGTACTAGTGGAGGTATTCAGTTATTTGTCAGTTCACAAAATAAAACCTATAGTGTCCGGTGTCTGTGTCGGAGTCAGTGCTTCATAGGTCACGAGTACTGAAATAACCATTCTAATTATATCGGACCCTTTACGAAATGGAACTTTTGCAGGTAATTTCACAGGGTGCCATTAGTGCTCCGATGTACTCGATGAAAGGCCCATCCATGATACAGTCACATTACCCGACTGCATTTCCCCTAAAGCATCAGCAGAAGGCAAGTAAATGAAAATTCCTGTTTGATAGTAACTCATAAATTTCAGTATTAGTTTTGCACTCACAAGAGAATTGATGGTTACAGGATCTAAGGCTTGCCCTGGGGTTAGCAGAGTCTGTTTCCCAACCTATTCCAATTGCTGCAGCTGCTAACGAGTTATACAAAGTTGCAAAATCACACGGCTATAGTGATGAGGACTTTTCAGCTGTCATTGAAGCATTAAAATCCAAATTTCAGCACTCAGAAAACCAATGAGGTTCTTATGAAGACATGTTGAAGTTGACTTGAAATCAAGTATAGAAAGGCTGTGACTTGTAAGACTAGTCAATTTAATTGCAATTCCCAAAATGTAGAATATATACAGTTTCAACTTTCATGCGAGTAAATTTTTTGGAAAAAATATTATTTTCAACAAATATTTCAAGTAGATGGTCCTCATCTTAACCATTTTTCCCTTGATTTGTCCTTTCATAGTGTACTTCTTACAAGCAACTTCAAGTAATACCTTTTTAATTATGGATGAAATTTTGTTACTGCAAACACATTTCGACTATATATGGTCAGACTGATTTTCTGATATCAAGTTACAGAAAAAGTCATTTCATTTTCGACGAGGGCCTTCTTTCGCTAGTTGTGGCGGTCCGTTGAAAGATGGTGCATGAGATGGATCAAGAGTTACGCCCAAAAGCTTGGCATTTGTGCGGTCTCGTTGTCACAGTTGTATATAACTACGGAATATTCGAAACAATACAAATGAAGAAGTTATTTAACTATCAAACATTCAAAATATGCTAAATGAATAAATTTATAAACTTACAAGTTGTATTCTCCAAAATTTATAAAATAAAATAAATGTTATATTAATCAATCATAGTCTTTTAGTTCAATGATACCACCAATCACCTCATATTCCCTCATATTCTCTCTCCTTTCACTCTCATCTTTTCTTGTTGGAGATGGATGCATGTTGGAGAGGATCCTGCATATCCTTGTTAGATTTACATCTGCAGTTAAAAGATATTAAAAAGTAGTATTAGCCAAGTTCATAGTTTTTTAATGCAGTTGCAATGTGATCCAAATTTAAAGTTAGGTATAGATAGAGTGTACAAGTTACAACATATCTCATCCAAAGACAATATGATAAATGTGCTTAAAAAATGATATCTAAAACAATAGATAAATAGTGATTTAATTTTACCTTTCAAAAAATCACAACAATATATCTTTCAAGCCCTGCGTTGCACTCTTCCAAATTCCAGTTCGAACGCGTGAAAAGAATTTCTTGCATGGTTGTTTTGGGTTTAGTGTTTCTCTCTTATCACTGCACTGAACTGACCTTTCATTAGCAATAGATTGCAATGTGAATTCCAATTCCATTTGTTTAATGAAATCAAAATATTCTGTATCATATATTGGACAAACTCCACACCCTCTTATCATACTATTCTCCCTCTTTTTCCAAGTATTTCCACTTTGAGCAAAGAATTCAAATAAAACCTTTGGATTATAACTGGCCATGAGTTCTTCCACGTTTTCCTTTTCGGGTTCACTGTTTTGCAGACAACACATTTTATCATACCATATAAAAACATGGTCGGAAAAAAACTCGGGGGAATGTATACTAGTCCATGTATCCATGTTTCCAAGAGCGACCCTTTCGCCATTACCAGTTTCCAGGTAACAGTCACATCCAATGAAGTTTTTATCGTCCGCTGGGAGCTGACCAGCAATGACGCAGAATATGAAACCAACAAACTTGGAATTTGGAGCGGAAGAGAAATCAACAGTCACTGAAGCCTGTGTTGTTCTGTGCATGAACCACTCTGGAACATTACTTCCAGGATAGATCACATCAACTGGACCATCAAGAAATTTGCTTCCTAATGTTGAGAGATGTTTATATACCAATTTCTTCATGTTTACTTGAGCATTTACTTCAATAGCCCTGAGTGAAAGTTCATCCAAGTTAACACAATTTTCGAATCGTGTGCGCAACTTATATGCTTGCAGTTGTAGTAGATCAGCAACATTCCAATTGAACATCACAGTCTCTAAAGATGAACAATTAGTGGCATAAAACTCTTTCAGTGATGGCGGAAGCTCTGGAAGATAATGAAGCCTCCTGCAACCCTTTATGTCAAGCTTTTCCAGCTTAGAAAGATGCTTGATGCTTGCAGGAAATATCTCAATATCAGTTTGTTTCAGTAACAACTCACGCAGTAATGATAGTGAGCTGATGTTGTCTGGAATCTCAAACAAGTTACGACATCCTTCCAGCTTTAACGTTTCTAAAGAAGTTAAACCGTTAAGTAGGATATGAAGATTTGATGCATCAAGTTGTGTGCAACCATGAATGTCAAGAGCTCGAAGTGATCTCAGGTCGGTAATTTCATTTGGAAGGTTGATTAGGCTTTTGCAGAAATCAAGACTCAATGATTCGAGTTTTTTGAGACTACCAATTGATGAGGGCAATTCATTGATAGCTGTTGAAGTTAAAGTTAAGTTTTTCATATTCTCAGATGTCACTGAAAACTCCTTGAGTTTTGAGCAACCACCGAGGAAGAGATCCCGAAGAGATCTTAAACGAGTATCACTTCGAAGACTGGTAAGTGCTTTGCAGTAAAATAGGTTCAGTCGCACTAGCTTGTTGAGACGTAAAATTGAAGGATGAACATTAAGCAAACTTTTGCAACCATAGAGTTCTATTTCTTCAAGATTTGAGGCCTTTGAAAAATCAGGGAGCTCTAGCAGATATTTGGAATAACTGAGGTCAATTTTCTTCAAATGTTGAATATTCTGTGACAGATAAAAGAGAGATGTCACACGAGTTAAAATCGTGTAAATACAGGATCACATAATTCTCAATTTTTTTAATCACAACAAAAACTATATCTTATACATGGTATATATCAATACCTGGACTCCATCCCAAAGTTTTTCCACTCGGCTCGAAGTCAATTTTAGCTCAACAAGATTTTCTGCACAGAAAGTCTGAGGTAGGGATTTCAAAGGATAACTAACCCATTGAAAAAGCAGTAGGTCATTTGGCAAAGATTCAAGACCCTGAGGAAGATACAGGATTTTCTCATCGCCATAATGTTGGGTAAATTTAAGAAATTTTAACTGATGCATCCTACCGAAGACTTGAGGACTTAACTTCAGCTCATCAAATTTCGAGACATTCAGAGTTATGCTTTTAATGGCTTTAGTTCCCTGGAAATATAATAACAAGATAAATTAATATAAGATGCGAAATATTATTTAAATAATTGATCTGTAAGATATACTATTTGAGTACAATTATTAGTACTTATTTACCGTGTTATTTGTCAATACTTGATGAACATCATTAGGATCCCATAACCTACTGCGTTTTCCAGGGTCTTCGTTACATTCTTCTCGAACAATCTCCCTGCCCATTTCTTGTATCAAGTCATGCATTAGTACAATTGATTTTCCAGCGCCTTTGGCTTCAATTATAAGAGCCTTGTCTTTAAGGACTTTTAACCCAATAATTGTTGAGAACCCACAAGCATCAAGCAAAGCTATTATCTGTAGAACTTCATATCCTTTCAAAAGACACGCAACATATAAAAATATGTTCTTCTCTTCTCGGTCGAGTCTATCATAACTCAGTCTCAATACATTTTGAATTTTTGCATGAGGCAATTTCTTAAGTTTCTGCAATTGACTTTCCCATTCTATTTTGGTTTTACCATAAAGAAAAGAACCCAAAACTTTCAAAACTAATGGATTTCCATTAGCATAATGAATCACCCTTCTTGATAGCTCAATCCACTCCATGTCAAGACAACCATTTTTGAAGGCATTTGTGACGAAAAGTTTAATAGCATCATCCAACTCCAATGCCTTGGCCTCGTATATACAATTGATTCTTTTACCAAGCACTTGCTTATCTCTGGTTGTTACGATGATTCTGCTACCGGATCCAAACCAATCAAGTCCTCCAACTAAATTCTCTAGGTGCTCGAAATCATTGATATCATCAAGAACAAGAAGAACCTTTTTACGAACCAGCCTTCTTTTAACATAAGGAGGAACTCCATTAGGAGTACCGATATATAGATCATTTTCATTTAGCAATATAGAGAGAATTTTATTCTTCAGATAAATCATTCCATGCTTCTCTGATTCTTCTGTTATGTTTGCCATAAAGCAACATCCTTCATATTCAAAACAAAGACGATTATACACTGCAGCTGCAAGAGTTGTCTTGCCAATACCGCCCATACCCCAAATGCCAATGACAAGAACATCTACAGTTGAATCTAGGCATAACAGTGATTCCAAATCTGCAATCCTTTGTTCAATTCCAACAAGATCTGTTAACTCACTTTGGCACATAAGATTCAACTTGGATGACACATCTTTGACAATTTCTTCTATAAGCTCAATTTCATCCCTATACAACAAGAAAAAAAAAATGTTTATCATGTTTAGTACCACCATTATTAATTTTAACATCTGGTTGAATGACGCGAGTAACTTATTTTATCATACATAAAAAGGACAAATTTTAATTGTAAACCATTATATGATCATCTTTGATTTATCACTTCAATATGGCGTGATTCGAATTAGACGAATGTACTTCAATCTACATTCACGACAGTCACTATTATTGATGATCAATATCTCTTCGGTGAGTTCCGGGTCTTTTCCATATTCTAACCCCTAATAACAAGCTACTGAGTTTTTTCCCTCATAGCTGAATGAAACAGATGTTACTTTGATCCCTAAGGTTGATAACCCTCCATCTATGAGAGATTACCGGCCTATTTCATTATGTAATGTGTTCTATAAAATTGTGGCAGCGAAAGTTCTGGCCAATCGTCTAGCGGAGTTGTTTCTCAAATGTGTGTCTGAGAAGCAGACCACCTTCGTTGAAAGAAGATATATTCATGACAAAAGACATGAAAGGTAAAAGAGTAAGGAGAGAAGGGGAAAGGCCCTTAAGTTTGAGATCAGTAAGGCATATGACCGAGTTGATTGGGGCTATCTTCGGAGTATACTGTTAAAAATGGGCTTCTGTAATCAATGGGTCATGCAATGTGTGGAAATTATGTAGTATTCCATACTTGTAAACCATGAACTAGTTGGGCTAATATATCCTGGAAGAGGTTTGAGGCAAGGAGACTCTCTCTCTCTCTCTCTCCACACCTCTTTATCCTTTGTTTAGAAGGTCATTCTTCTATTACTCACCAAACTACACTTGTGACTTGTGGAGTCATAAATATAAGAGACAGACGAGTCAACAAAATACATCAACTTTTGTTGACTCAACTGTCCCTTTGTATTTAGGACCCGAAGGAGTACTAACGATTAACGATTGTTTCCTATATTTTCAGGCTACATAAAGGTTTAGACAGTCAGAAATATTATCTGGAGATTAGCCAGAAATTGCCTCTACCACACACATAAACGTTCAAAGTGAAGGTGTTCAAAGATGAAGAATATTTTTTTTTTTAAAAACAAAGATGAAGAATACGAGTTTCATACCTTCTTTGCATGTTTACGAGTTTCTGGTTTGGGTTTTAAACATATTCTCATTTCATGATCTGAATTCTTTGTTTATTACTATAGCTCTAAAATGGTCTGTGAAAGGATCTTGGCAAGACGGCAATAGTACTATTCTTGGAAATGGATTCAAAGACGGCAATAGCCATTGGAAAATATGGGATATGATATACATATATTAAAATCAGACATTTTTTTAGCGTGTATATCAAGTATCGCCATCAAATGAACGGAAAACACTCCCTAACAGTGTTAACTTATGTCGTTATGCCCAAGTTAGGGATTGGACCGAACTTTGGTTAAGTTAGAATATTACTAAGTAATCCACTAATGTGAAAGTGGTATTGAATTTGCATCAATTCAAGGTCGAACTTGGATCCCTCCAAAGATGTCTCCAGTAGATATCAATTGAACTATACTAATAGGATTAACTATCACTGTTCTTAACAGCTTGATTAAGGTTGAAATGTATTTCTTTTTATAATATAAAGTTGAAATGTAAATTATCAAACATATGTAAAAGATAAAAGCAAAAGAGGTTACCCAAATTTTGATGAATCAAATCCTGAAAGATTAGCAGCTATAGTCAAAGCAGATCTCCAATTTTGCACCTTAGCTAAGCTTCCATTATTTTTTTCATGGTTAGCAAATGAATCACCATAAGTTCTTTTTTGGTGTCTTACATCCTTTGGTTTAACATTATAGAAAATAGGGATCACAATTTGTTTATTTCTAACCATACATTCAATAATTTTGACAAGTTCTTCCAAACACCACTTTGAAGAAGCATAGTCCTTGGAAAATATTATCAAAGAAATAAGTGATCCTTCAATAGCTTTGACAAGTGCTTGTGTTATTTCTTCTCCTCCTTCAAGTCTATCATCCACATAAGCATCAACTTGCTTTTGCCTCAATTCCTTTCTCAAATGGCCTAGAAAACCATGACGTATGTATGTGCCTCTAAAGCTAATGAATACATCATATTTAATTGGAGGAACATTAGAAGAAGATGATGAAAATGCCATTCAATATTTTCTTACAAAAATAATGAATAAATGGTAACAAAATGAAAAAATGTGTATGTGTGATAAGAAGAGTGCTATGTATATATATATAGTTTGATGTAACGATTGGTTTAAGATTTACAAAAAAATATGAAATATGAGAATTAGTATATAATAAGGGTCTAGATTCATAAAATAAATATAGTTCATGTTAAACATCGCTCTGAAGCAATAGTTAAAACATACTAAAAAAAGTAAACAAATGATAAAATTAATAATGAGAGAAGATAATTTTTTACATCTTTAAAATATTGATGTACAATTTACAAAATATAATTTCCTTATTGATATCATTAACTAGTGTTCAGGTACTGTTTAATATTTTTCAATAAATATATTAGAAGGGTCTTGTTGCTAACATACTATTCTAACACTCTTTATTACTACAAGAGAAACTCAAAAGTGGAAGAGCCAAGAAACCAGCATTTTTTCTTGTTTGGCACAAGCAAGAAAGAGGGAAGAGAGACAAAAACTGAGGTGTGTCCACGTGTTTTTTGTTTTCTCCAAGACAACGTGGAAAGTCATGGGAAATTCCATTTCACAATGAGCAACACTTACATAGCACAACCCCCTAAATTAAATTTATTTGAGCAGACAGACACAAATAAAAAAAATGATAAATAATTAAGTCAAATAATTTAACATTAATTAATTATTTTACTTTTTAGTTATGTGTGTGCGCTTAATATGTGTTATTTGTAGTTGTGCCTAAACAAGAATTTCTGTTTTGCAAGTTAGTCAATAAACTAGCTTAAAAAACTTATAGCATGTATACTAATTTATAGTGAATAAATTTATAAAATTAGCTTATAAATTAGCTTATAGATATTAAAAATGGAAGAAAAAACTATAACATATAAACTAACTGAATTAATTTATCAAAAATAAGCTAGCATAAAAATAAGCTATAGACTCAGAGAAAAAAATTACCAAACAATTTTTTCTTTAAAATGAGTTATATGCTAATAATGCTATAAACTATAAGACATAGACTGTGTTTGGCAAGCAAATATGCTAGCTTATAACTTATATTTTATAAGTTAAAAGTTTTGTTTGGTAACAGTTTTTAAAAAAGAGCTTATAGTTTATTTTATTAGTTTATAACTTATTTTTCAAACGCTATTTCAAGTAGTTTATGAGCTTATAACTTATCATTTTTCTTCCAATTTTATCCATGCCATCTTAATTAAAAAAAATTAAATATTAATTAAACATATATTTTTTATGTCATTTCATACTTAGTATAAGGTAGTTCAACCGCTAATTTTACCAAACACTACAGATTCAATCAGCTAATTTGTTCGCTATAAGCTAAAAACTAACTTGTAAGTTATTCGCTATAACATCCGCTATAAACTAACTTATCACCTATCCGTTATTTTTTATCGAAGATAGCCATAAGCTAAAAATTTGGCATTGTCAAATTACTTCTTTTACCCTTTATTCCCTTCTATTTGTGATACAACACATCCTTCTAATACTAGTATTTGTTTTTCATTCACATGACGCTTTTTTTTCATTCTTTTCGTAATGGGTTTATTAATTAATACTTGAATCATGTATCGCTTATTTTGAATTCTAAAATCCAAACTTAGGTGCTTTTTAGAATTCCAACAATTATTTTACAAGAAGTAGGATTACACTAATATACGTATATTACAACATAAAACAAAATTAATTACATCAAATATTTGGCCAAAAACATTATAGCAAATATTAGAAAATAAAATTGAGACCGTCTCAGAATTGTCATTTATATCTTTCCCTTGAAATAAAAGACGATTTCCACCTTCAAAAAAAGAAGAAGACGATTTTCACTTTTGAGGATAAGTGAAAGTAGATAAAACTATTTTGTTCACATCTAAAAAGGTGGCTGAATAACCAATTAACACAGGGAAATCTCATTTGTATTATAAGAGTTTTCGTTTGACAAATCATAACATTCTCATACCTTATCATGAAATGACAACAATGTGAATCTTATAAGTCAACGACAAACTATACAACCATTTACCCTAGAACTTTTAAAACTGACAAGAAAATTGTTGAGCGAAGAGAGGAGGATGAATGGTGAAAATTAAGAATGAAGGAATAGACAAGAACAAACAAATGATTTGCCATGTAAGAAGCTTATCCTTGCAAAGATCAATAAAAAATGGCCACCGACTAAGACTATAAACACCGACCAATTTGTTTATTCCTCCTTCAATTCAAATTTTAGAATTTGAGCAATCAAAAACACGTTCCTTTATCTCAAGTCCTCGGAGATATCCAACAGGGAGTGGAGAAGGCTGAGGCGGAGACAAAGCTGCTTTGGAACGGAAGCGTCAACGCAATAAAAAGAAAATCCAACAGATTCTTAAATTTAAACATAATAGTATTTATGAAAAATTAGGGAGAGAGGGGGGGGGGGTTGATTGAGGCTTAGGGTGGGAAAAGAATTTCACTCAAAATGTTGTTGCATGAAAAAGGCCAGACCCAAAGGTTTGTGTTAATTAGGTCCAAGTCCAATGGAAATGATTCCACCACTCCTATAAGCCCGTGTTTCCCACGCTCT